>CAEGAE010024595.1:0-50025 GCA_903067095.1 Girardinus metallicus
AATAGATAGGCTATTTGTGAGCCTGCCTCTTTATTATTACATTGAATATAATTTCAGATTTTTGTATAACTTTTCTTTAAGTTAACAGTGAGCTGTTATTGTTACAAGTTAATTTTCCAAACTGCAGAAAAGTAACTGTTAGAGAAGCTCAAACGTGAAAAATTTGACTGATATTGATATGCGATAGTAACATTGCTGGTTAGATTTACCAATGTTTTATTTTATCTTTTTTTTATCCGATTACCCAATTAATCGTAAGAATAATCAATAGATTACTCTATTACTAAAATATTTGTTTACAACAGCCCTAGACTGAACTAACTGTAACCACTTTAGTTTAATTGTTCTTTGTGTTTTGGGCTCACGTGTCCATGACTCAACAGCTTGCTCAACTGTAAAAATGTATGTAGGACACCGATTTCAAGAGACAGAGAATTTGTTGTGGTCCACACTCTTTTAGGTAGCAGTCTGTGGACTGTGTGTAAGCTGTCCAAAATCATCACCTTTAGATTAATTGATCTCTCTAATTTTCCCTTAAGTATGAGAGAGTTCAAGCATTATTGGTTGTCCAGTGTGTCTCTGCATTACCCTGAGATGGACTCATGACCTGTCTGGGCTGAACCTTGTCTCTTGCCCAATGGCCTCCAGCCACGACTGCAGGGGTAGGGAGCACCGAAAATGGATGGATGTTTTCTGATAGAAAATAAGATGGGTGATGTCTTAAAAGATAATAAAGTAATGGAAAAAGTAGTATCAGTCAAATAAAATATCAGTTTTTATTTACTGGTATTATTACAAAAAAAAAAAATACCATAAAATTTGTATAGACCCATCTCATTAATCATTGGGTAAACATTACAGATTTTCCAATCAGAGGAAACATGTTGGAATAACAAAATTATGCCTGGTATGTGAGTAATTTTGATCTTAGGTATATTACACTGAGCCAAATTCCACTGGTTGTTATTCTGATGCCATCAACTTGTTGATTTTTGATAAATATGACTCCTGATGAAATCCAAAAAAAAGTATAGGTAATCTCTAGATAGTGGTTTTGTACTATGTACTGAAGTCACATAAGCACAATTTCATTCAGTAAATAATGAGAAGGCTAGGGGAAATAACTTGTAATCATTAGTTGATAAAGCAGATTTAAATAGACTCAGGGGAGCACCAAAGATTCCTATGTTGAGCATTTCTGTTTTGAAACCCACAAATGTATGCACAAAACTTCCAAAACTGAAAAATATGTGAGCTGAAATGACCAGCAACAAATTCATCTCCCTGTTATAGGTTTCTTTTGTAGAAATTATCTCTGTGAACATTTTATCTATCACCTTCTATAATAAAGAAAAAAAATGTGGCAGAAAGTAAACTTCTGTCTTTACTCTTGTGTGTTTGCATATATCATAGAGAGCTACAAAACTATTATTTTGGGCTTCTCAAATGAGTTGGTGCAAAACAAAATAAAAAAATGGACTTTGAACTAAGTTTCCATGATCCTCCCAGTAGGGGAAGGAACCCACCTACACCACACCCTTATGAGAGCAATAGGGCAACACAGGGCCTTGCTATTTTCCCTATCACTTTCCACATCGTGGTTGGGTTTGTGTTTTTGTTTCTGAGTGTTTCATCTATTCACACTCTACAACTGTTAATGTTATGATTAAATGACACTTGTGCTTCACCATGAGACTGATGTATGGCAACTTTTACCGGCCTAAATGATCACTTGGTACTATAAATACAACTGCAGTTGTCTGTGTGTGAGAAAATGGTGTTTAATTGGTTTCCTTTTGCTTTAATTTAGCACTAGATCAAATTACAAGACAGAATAATTGTAGTGTCTGTTGAACAGGACAGACACGTGCAATGTTTATGATAAAGTGTTTGCAGTTTTTAAACATATTTATTAATTTTTTATTAAGTTAATACGGTTAAAAAATATAAAAAACTTTTTTCTTCTTCAGCCTGTTTCGCCCCTTTTTTCTTGGGGGCGAAACAGAAATAAACTTTTCTGTTTCGCCCCCAAAGTCAAATGTAGATTTGAAGTATCTTTTGGGTGTGTATGGTGTTTCAATCGATGCAGGAAATGAACTAGTCTGCTATTTTAGAAAGTAAAGCATCCAAATATGTTTTACAAAAAGAAAAAAAGACAAAAGCATTTGTCTTGTCATCTAAATCAACTGGATTTGGGGGTCTATGTATTTCTAAAATGCAGGACAAACAAATTGGTAATTCAAATTGACCTGTAATGACAATGCCTGGTGTTTGAATCAAAGTCTAGAAAGTGTAAATCTTACAAGTTATTGCTTTGGGTTGCCAAGAATGAGCACAGATGACAGCTTTGCGTAGCTTTCTGTCTGTTTGGCCCAGAGCTGAAATCAGCTGTAGAATATCAATTCTCTTGTCAAATCTCGGAGTGTGAAATAACCTTTCATCAGCTTTATTGTAGACCATTTAAAAGTCTCTGGATGATTTGTATTGTGGTATGCATTTTATTTGTAAAAACTGATCTTGTCAAACAATTTTGATTCAGAGCAATTTTACAGCCCATGAAAAAGCTGCAAACTGTTTGCCGAGCTTCTTGTCTTTCATGGCTGTGTTATGCAGAGAGATGGAAAAGGAATTCTCTCCATGTGGTGCGCAACTCCCGCCGAACTCAGACACTCTGACAATCTCACAGTTCTACTATAGCTTCCTGCATGCATTAATTCTTTTTCGGTGGGAAATATGAGGCTTATTTCATGATGATGTGCTCTGATTTGGACAAACTGCTATATAAGATTTAAACGGACTTTGCATGAGGTAATTAAAATTTTATTTTAATCTCACATACATAACCATCCAGCATATGTATAAACTCTGGACTATACAGCATAGAGCGGTTTCCAAGAATTCAAAAGATTGGGAAATTAAAAACCACATATTGCAGTTAAGAGTTAATGCAAAATGCCAAAGCCAAACTTATTAATACTGGGGCCCATAGAGTGACTGGAGGGGCTTTCAGCTTACAGTCCCCTTTATGTGGACTTTGCAGAGTGACTGCAAGCTTCTATGGGGGGTTTTGGCCTATATAATACTTCCATGGTTTTGGCAGTCAGATTTTTAAGAAACTTCCTGGTGTGTCAGGATCAGTCAGCCCTAAGCCAGTCTTAATTAAAGGCTTGGGGCTGGGCAGAAGTGGAGGGCAAAAGGCATCCCTGTTGGTTAAAAGAATGAAGCATCTGTCATTATAACATTATAGGGAGCATCAGCTTTATTACCTCAAATTCCTCCTTAAAGTGCCCCCCTATTCAGTAGTGGCACGCAGGAATGGTGATTTATCAATGCACGTTTTGATTGCCATGTTTTGCTAAAAACATTTAATAAAAACAGGGTAGCCTCTTTATTTTAAAACATACATTCCGGCTGTAACTTGATCTGAAATGTAAGCATATTATTGTACCGCTTAAAGATTCCTCCTAATTTGTAAACACTTTCTCTGGTTGCTTTTAAAACGTACAAAGAGACATAATGGTGCATTTCAAAGTAGATGCAGTAGTAAATAGCTTTTGCAGCATTTGAACTTTCACATCTAAGTACATTTTATATGTTAAATGCATGTAGTTATCATGTTCAGCCACTTGGGGGCAGAGGGAACTTACATGGTGAGATCTGAGGTAGATTTGTGCTGTATTGTGACTGTTTTGGTTTTGGTTTATTAATTACATGGAATGCGATCCAAAACTGTCCCCTTATGCTTGTTCATGACTCATAATCCACAAGAGTGGAAACTGGACAAATGTCACAGATGTTCGATTTTTGTTTTGTTACTTTGGAGTTAAAGTTTCCTTCTACATTCAAAACTCTACCAAACCTTAGACAATGCCTCATTAAGTTTGGGTTTTCTTAGTGGAACTTTGCAGTTCACCTATCTGCCAGATACCTGTTCCTGGGGCCCGAGGAAGGAGTGTTAGAAAGTGTTTGAGTCAGCGCTTGAGTTTCTGTAAAGTAGTTGGAGCTAAAGACCAGACATGGTACCGTTCACATTAAAGCCAGATATTTAAATAATCCCAGCTAAGTATGATTCACTGTCAATGTTGTGTCTATAAACGTTGCTGAGTAAAATTGCGGACTAAACAGGATTTTATTCATCAAATGAGTGTTTTTAGTCAAGTTGCCATGGCAGCAAATAATCTTCTCCTTTTTCACGAAGTTAGAGAAATGCTTAACCCTTTGACCTACCAACTTAACCCCTGCAGAATCTAGATGCACTAATCAAAGTTTATCAGGATGATACCAGTTTCCAATATTCTGAGTTCTGACCTGCTGATTCTGATTTTGAGCTACACAGATTTTTTTTTTTTCCTTTTTTCTTTTTCCTGGCATATGTGGAATGTACCACATATGCCAAAAATATGCAGCAGTTACTTTGATACTGAAATATTATCACAATTTATACATAAAATCACATATCTTGTACTTTTATAAAAATTTTATAGTAAGAAGTGGTGTGGTTTGATGCATTTATAGCCTGAAAATGGTGGGAGTTCTTAGTTTTGATCCATTTAATGAGATGCAAAAAAAATCTAATTTTTCATATCGAGAGGAAAATGCGCAGAATCTGATCTTCAGCCAATCTGTTGATACATCTCTGTATTGCAGCCGTTATCTGTCATTTATAGCCTTTTTCATTTCAATGACTTCCTTGAAAACAAATTTGGATTGGATATAGTCAGAAGCTTTTAAGATGCAGCAACATTTGCCTTATATCCACTCATTTTAATGGCAACCATATCCGTTGTGCCAATTTGACGCAGCGCTATTTTATGAGTGGTGCAAAGTGTTCTCACCTGCAGAACTAATGCTGTTAATGCATTCATATCAAGGAGGATTATGTAACAGCTCTAACTGAGATGGAAAGTGGAGCCACCTTGCCAGTCGTAATGCATTCAGGCACCACAGTGTCAGATGGCCCCGGTGATCCAGGGGGCTCAAGATGGCATTTCTGTTCAGCGGTCCGGATATGTGTGTCTGCAGGCAGGCGTGAATATGCGTCTACGTCGCAGTGTTTGTTAAGATTAGCCTAGGATATGTGCGTCCATATGGTTTGATGGCAACACATTTGAGTCTGTTTGGCCCTGTGCCAAATGTGTGTAATGATTGTATTGTGCTTGTCCATATGTGTTACTGTTTTAACATTGAAGCCTTGCCAACCTTATGTGTTTTTTCTTTTTTGCTCTGGAGTTTGTGTCCAGCTAGGCTCCATTAGGCCATATGACTGGTGTGTGATCATGTGACACACACGATAACAGTCTGTATCTTGTTGGGGGGATGAATTTGTTGATCCGTGAGAGCGTGTCAGGGGGAGATGGCCCAGTGCATGCTGGTTTCTTTGGTTTGCCCATTGTTTGAGAGGCTGCTTAAAAGTAAACACCAATCAATCCTCTCCGGCTCCCTGTCTCTTTCCGTTTCCCCCTGACACAGAATCGGTGACATGAGTTGTGTAGTGCGCTTCCCACCTCTCATCTGCCTCTTTTCTCCAGTGCACTGCAATACTGACACTGAAACCCTCCCCTCAGAGAACAAGTGTCAGCGTTCGAAAGGAGTGCGCAGTTCCCCCCACCCGTCCACCCCCAGGTTAGAGAGTGCTAATGCTGATTGAGGTGGTAATTAACTAAACACTGATCACAGTGATTGTGCTTGTGCTGCTGCCTTACAGCAACCGACACGCAGCCGATCGCAACACGACTGGGACTGCACACATGACGGATAAGTACACATAGGGAGATTTACCTTTGTGAATCTATAGTGTAAGCTTGCTCACCAGATGTTCTACAGGTCGTCCATGCTGCATATTTGACTTGTTAATATAAGCAGGCTATTTATAGTTTTTGTTGAAGCTTTAAACTTCAACAGACTTTTCATCATTTATATGTAGAATAATGTTTACACTTTATATGCAAAAAAAAAAGAAAAAAAACATCTGAAGCATAACAAAATAAGATTCATTTTATACCAAGCAAGTCCTTTGAAAACAAGAGTTGAGTTTTTACTCAAGGGGAATGAATTGGCTGCTCCTCTAAATTTATGGTAGACTGTTAAATGCACATTTGCTAATGCACCCATTGGCTGACCAGACAGGCTAACAAAAAAAATAAGCAAAGATATTTGTTTTGGAGATAGAACCTGAAGTATTGACCATGTTTGAACCCCTGCTGTCAGGTTGTGAAACAAGCTGAACATATTTGCATAAAATAAATAAATATTTCTCTCATATCCAACCCCTTTTTGTGGCAAACAGTTTACTGTCAGATATGTGTGCACTATCTGGCTCATTCCCTAGGCTCATGCTACAATATCACTTCTTATTCAGGGCTATAAGTAATGTTTGCCAGAAGACTATTGTTGTCATTTTACTCATTAAATTTATTTAATTTGTTTGTATAACACCACTTCACGGCAAATCTTTCTCCGTAACACTTTACAAGACATGCACAAGCAATTCTTATTCAATTATATAGAATCCAGATCCATTTAATCTGAATTCACATTCATTCATTGCAATGGAAGAGACAGCACTAAACCAGGAGTACTTTTTATTGATGAGAAAAACAAAGAGTACACAGAGTTGTTAGCAGTAATAGTTTCATCGTTAACTCCCTCCATGAAAGATGCTGAGCTAAACACAGAAACACAGAGCCAACAGAACCTTCTAGGAAGACTTGGAAGAAAAGGAAGCTGCGGCAATAACTAAAAATAATGCATGAATAGAAAGAAGTTGGATGATATGATAGCATGTTTTGACAACTATTCAATGCACCTTTTCCTTTCTGCTATGTCTGTTAGTTAATGCAAAGTTGAAGGGGTCAAGTGTGTTGGTATTGTTAGTATTCATGTGTTAGCTTGGGAACAACAAATTTCCACGAGAAAAATGCTGTTCTGCCAACATTTCCCCTGCCCCTCCACTACCGGCACAAACCCCTCACCCCTCAGCCCAGGGCTGTGATCCTGCGTAGCCGGCGTAATGAAGCCATATAAGCCTGTTATTTGCTGCTTTACGGCTTGTTTTATGAAGGTGAGTTGACAAGCAGCTCCCAGAATGGTTCCTGCCACTTTAACACACAGCATTACCAAGAGAAAAGAAGCAGAGAGGAGGGAGGGCAGGGTAGACTGGAGAATGCACTGGGGCCTTTATGTTGTCCCTACCAGGGCTTTGATGGGTAGAGGTCTGGCTGCAGGCTATCACTGGTACATTTTATGTCTTCCACCTTTTGTCGGTGCAACATTATTGACGTTTGACCTATGTTACTGTTCCCACCTCCTCTTCACTAATCAATTCCCACATTGATCCATTAATCAGCCTGGGTGATGGCCAGTGAAAGGGCCCATGGGTATGTGAAGAATTGTGGGATAGGCCTCGGGCTGCTCCGGAGGAGGGCCCTCACTTAGAGTGACCTCTTAGGATTGTGACTCAACAAGTGATCGTCATTTATTTCAAAACTTAAGATGACCTTTCTTTGTACAAAGATGGCATTTTTCTCTCACTTAAAGTTGATATCTTTTCTGTTTCATTTGTTTTTACAATTACTTGCTAAAGTTTATTATTTAACTTCATAGTAAAATAAATCTATCTAAAGAGAAGAACATGTGTTACTACCAAATATTTTGTTCTAGCAGTAACAAAATATTGCAATATGTACTCACTAATACAAAAAAAAACAATATATGTATAAACAAATGTATAAAAATACAAAAATACAAACTACTTATCTGAATTAAGAATAGGGGATGACTGTTTAAAATATTATCTAAAAAAATACAGCTTATTTAACAAGATCTTATCTGTCACTTGTAAGCCTAAATAAAGAAGTTTAGACCCTAATTTAAGTACTGTAAGAGGAACATGATTTGGGATGATCAAAATTTGGAATCTGACTTGACTTGTGTGTTTTCAGCAACAGAACAACAACAATAGAACAGGAAATTTGGCCCTGCTTGATCAGAGATCGAGCTGCTAAACCATCTGAAAATCTTTGAGCTTGACTGTCAGAAAAGTCTGTGCTTAAAAAGCTGTTTAAATTTGGAAGGGTGTCTCCCTCAGGCAGGCTGGCTGTAAGTTCTGACCCAGGTCATTGGACGGCTGGTTGGTTTCAATCTCTGGATCATGCTCTAACAGGATTCTTAATATAATGAGGATAAACTCCCCTAAATAAATTACTATTGACAAACATTTTGCTTCTAAAGTACTATGGAGAATACATGGCATGTAAGGAGGAAATTAAAAATAAATCTTAGTGGAATTTTATTTTAAAAAATGCCTAATGTAATGCAGCAAATGATGCAAATAAAAACATCTATCCTAACTGGTTCTTAAAAAAGGTTTCTCAGTCCTCTGAACCAGTTAAGGTTGAGTCTGAAGTACCAAGTCAGCATGAGTTTCTGGGATAGGAGACATTATGATGAACTGATCAGCTAATCAGAGATGGAATTGGAGGACGTAAGACCTATCATGTTAATTACATTAATTTATCAGTAAAATAATATAATTAGTCAACGAAGACCTGAGTTTATAGACGAGCTTTCAGAGAAAGTATGAACTCTTCCATCAGTTGTTTTGAGCAAACTTGCTTTGGTATATTTTTATACCTCGGGACATCACCCCCAGTGGAATAAAAAGTTATTTTGATTGGACCCGGAGTCCTCAATCCTGGTCTTTAGGGCTTACTGCCCTTCATGTTTTAGATGGATCTGTGCTCCAGCACACCAGATTTTAAAAAATTGAATTACTTCAGGTGCTTCAAAAATCTACTAATTGCCTAAGTCAGGTGTGTGACAGCAAGGAAACAAAGAAACATGCAAGACAGTGAGCCCTGAGGACCAGAATTGACAACTGTTGGACCAGAGCTAACCTCTGCCGTAGGACATTTTTGAAGGAATCTATAGAGAAGATTGTCTTGTAGGTGGTAAGACAGTCTTTAGGCATTTTTCCCAATGGAGAGATCATCAAGGTGAAAATGGCTACAGAGATCAGTGAAGCATTTAATAAACTGGTAAGATACGGGCTTTAATATTAGTAACTCGGAGTTACTAAAACAAGGATGGTCTTTGAGTGAGAGCAAACATTTTTGTTCATCTGACTGTTTCCATGGAGTTTGGGCAGAAGCATAATTGCACTTAGGCCACAAACAGAAATGGCTCAAACACACAGACATCCAGCAAATCAAAACGGAAGCTGCGGGAGCGGAACCCGTCGTCCTTTGATTAGTCTTGGTTTGGGTTTGGTTTGGTGTGAGCAGACTAAAGGCATCACCCCAGCCTGTCTCTGCTCTTGCCAAGTTGTTTGCCAAAACGGCAAAAGATTTTGGAAAGAAAAGTTAGACAGAGAAAAGCTGTGGGCTGCTTTTTGCCCACCCGCTCCTCGGTTTGACTGAGATCCAGCCCACAATCACTCAGCTCTTGTGGGTTTAGTGAATTGAGGAGACGCTTCTTGTGTAGATTTTTCAATTCTTCAACATGTCATTTGGCCAGGAGTGCTATTGTCCCCTGCCCCTTTTCTCCTTGCTCCTTCTGCCGAGACAAGTCGTGTCATCCCCTCGTGATCAGCACTTTTGTTGCCTTTGTTTTTGGCCCTACCTCAGAAGTCCATCTTGTCTTTTATGTCCCTGCCTTTCATGCATAAGGGAACAGTTGTGGTCTGTTGTGGGACTGTTCCACTGCATTTCCACCAGTGGGGTTTCCTTTCATTCATTTCAAACAAATACAATGGGCTCTGAGGGCCTAAATGACCAATGCAGAGTGAACAATTCTTCAGAGTCTGCTCATTTTGTTTTGCCAGAGTCAATAAAAATGCTAAGTTGAAAGCTAACCCCCTTATGCCCTCTTGGAATAGAGCGGCTGGTTTGACCTTTCAAAGCCCCCTCTTTATTAACTTTTAATGATGAATTCATTCTGTTTTTCTTTTTAAACGTTAGCTAAGTATTAGTATTCTCCACACATTTGGTGATGAATTTTGATTGATTTTATTATATTACAACATCTAATTAACTTTACGTACAGTCATAAAAACCACAAAGTTGCATTTTTAGTCTTTTGCATTCTGACATTTTCCTGTCCTGTGATGTAGATTAAGATGTATTTATTCTTCTAAGCAAGAAGTGGGGTTAGCTGATTTCATGCAAAGGAATGAGAAAAAGAGGAGAGAAAAGGTTGCTTCAATAGAGATCTTGCATAAAAGCATTGTATGCCAATTTGTGAGCTGGGAAAACTCCTGGGATTTGGGGAGGGATTACAGGTAGACAGGCATTGGCTGGCGAAGATAACTGCCATGACTTCAACCTCATTGTGTAGATTAAGGCCTAAAACCCGAACTAATGAGACTGGAAAGGGGTGAGAGGACATGTATGAGAGGATAAGGAAAGGGTTTAGTTGATTGTGAGGACTATTGTTGCTAGATTTAACTAGCTGAGAACAACACAAAACTATTGGTGTGATCTGAGTAACTAGGAAGAAAATTGGAGCCGAAGGAAAAGAGCTGCAGACTTGGGTTGAAGGCGGATACACGATGCTTGCAGGTCCGTTTTTATGATGTTATAAATCAGGCAGGGGGCCAGTTATCGGGACCAATGTATACCTCAGATTTAAAGAATTATGGTTTAAAAACCAATAATCTTTTATTGCAGATGTAGGCCTTTTAAGACACCTTGGCTCTGCCTTTTCCCGACTTGTCTGCTGTGGTCAACATAAAATTTTGTTCCAAAAATACATTTAGTATTAATTCAACCTGCAAGTCCAAATATACTACCTTTATTTTGTAAGTGTTTTACATGTTTTACTATCAATGTCCCTTATACTAAAAAAGCACAGATGATAGTGGCCAAGATGGTAAGTGTTATATAAAGTGTTGAGGTGAAAAATATTGCAATTAAGCTTCATAATGTCATGCAGCCCTCCTAAGTTTTTTGTTGTTTTGTGTCTTTGCTGGAGTCAAAGGTAAAGTTTCTGTCTGTAGACAACAGAATGGTGTTCCCCTCCCACACCTGTTGGATTACAGCTTGGATAAACACTATCCCACTAAACATTGAAATGCAAGAACCTGTACATTTTCTATTCTAAAATATATAGTAACATTACATTGTTTAACTGTAATATTTTGTGATTCAGTTGCAGTGACTACCATAAGTAAAGGTGATATCTAAGATATCTAATATGTTTTTGCAGTTGTTGAATTCAGCCAGGCCTTCCATAGTAACACTCTGATAACACTTTGAGAAAATATATTTAATTCTTTAGTGACCAGAGTTGTCTCTGAATGTATGGAGCTTTGACAAACATACCACCACCATTCCCACACCTGTTGCTGTGCACTGCTGATTAGCTTGCTACACTTTTCTCTAGCTGACAAGAGAGACAAACTAATCTGTTTTCTGCATTGGTAGTAATAGTTTTCTTTTAAAATCTTTGTGTGAATACTCTCATACCGACTCATGCCTAAGAGTAACACATATAAACATCATCTATTAATATAGAGCTGCTCAGATGTATTGACATGCTCAAAAGGAGTGGTGTTTTTCCCCCCAAAGACACAGGACTAGCAGTACATTAATAAAAGTGTAACATATCCAGAATGCTATTGTCTCCCCTGCTCCTTCTTTTGTAAACGAGAGCCTGGCCGCTGTAAACACTACAGCCCCCAGCTGTTCTAATCTGGAGGGGAATGGATTGCTCATCCTGAGCTTCCAACTTGCTGGAGGGCAAGCAAAGGAAGCAGGGGGCAAAAGAAGTAGAAAAGAAGTGTTTGATTCTGTCCTCTGACCTGTCTTGGATGTCTCTGGTTAATTTTTCAACATTTCCGTACCATCACTTGTGTTTCCAGTTCTGAAGCAGCGTAGTGAGAGGGAGGGAGTGAGGGGGGAATTCAGGAAAAGACACATTGCAGCATCATGCTGGGAGGTTGAGCAGATGCGAGGGAATGCTTCAGCTTTCTTTTTCTTTAAAAAGCCAAGTGTCAGACAGGCAGGTAGACACTTGGCTTGGTAAATATTGATGACTTCTTGACCATTTTATTTCCTCCCTGCTGACAGCTTTCGGTAAACGGGGGGCGGCGGGGGAGAGGGCTTGTTAGTACTTCAGAAACATCGATTTTCTCCCTGTTCTTTATTCATCTTTTATTCTTTCGCCAAATTTAATCTGGATTCTTAAGCACTGCAGACCACCAAACGGGGTACACGCATTAAGAAGTGCCTTATTATTGTGGGGTGGAAATGCAGATCTTTAATTTTGTGCGTTTTAGACACAGCTTCTGCCCGCGCCGCCAGGCTGGAGATAATTGTGGAAATCTACATATTGAGAGGGAGGCTGTGTTCAGAGTGTGTTTTCGAGTGGCCCTCTTGTTATCTGCAGTAATTCATGTAGTCGGATGAATATTAGCACCTGAATTAGGCGATTATGCTGCCTTGTGGAAACCAGGAGAGTTGCAAGAAATAGTGTTCTTCGGGTCATTACAATGAAGCAATTATTGCAAACTGTCTGTAATGCAATATTTAATAGAAATTCATTCTAAGCAGTGGCAGGGATCTTTACAGTGGGACCTGTTTAAAGTTAGACACAGTAATTATGAAGGTTGACTATCCGGCTCAGTATATTTTAAGATTACTCCAGGAAGATTCTAGCTTATGCATTTTAAGTGTCTGGTTGAAGCTGAACTCCCTCAATTCATAATACACTAGAAGCATTTTGTGCTGTCCTACCTTCCTTCTTCCATCCCTTCTTCATTCATTAATTCCACCATTTTTCACCATAATTGTGCTTATTCAAACAGATATAAAGTTCTGCGGTCTGTGAAGACACTTGAACATTTCTAATTTTACTTATGGCTTTGCAGGAATTAAAGTAAGAATTGCCTAATTTCTTGTTTGCTTTTATTAAGCCAGGATCGTTCATACAGGTTTTGGCCAGTTGGAAATGTATTGTCAGTGTATTGTGAGTTATTTCTGAAATAACTAATATGGCTAATACTGTCAACTTCAGACTTTCAAAATGACACAACATAATATTTTTTGAGCTACTAAAAATATAAAAAAATTGACAAGTCAGGATTAAAATGGAAAGTATTTTCAAAGGTAAGAAGGTTGATATAGTAAACTGGTACACAAATCTCAAAGCTAATGCATAAGAAAAAGCTCCAGGTCAAAGTATGTGTGTTTCAAGGTGTATGCAGTACACTCAGGCTGTACAGAGATGTTGAAACAAGAGTATCAGATTATCTGAGCCTTTTCTGTTGTATTGAAGATCAATTGCTCAGTTGTTACCTGGGGAACCGTTGTCCTTAGCTGGAGAGAAATACACACAAAAATGCTTGCAAAGTGCTGCTGATCCAATGGACAGAGCTGTCATACTAAGAAAAGCAACAAGATTATTTATAAGACTAAAACGATGTGATATTATAACCAAATTTAACACATATGAGTTAGGTTTTAAACTAACCTAAGGGAGTCAAATACATGACTCGGCCCCTTCTTCCTGAATTTGTACCTCTATCCGCCTCTATTTTCTTTTGTGGTGCTATGTCTGTTGCGGTCTCTGTGTTAATAAGAACCAGCTCCTTTGAGCAATATATAACCCCACTAACTACACAACTACCTCTGATCTTAGAGCAGTAAACATTGTCACTGTGGCTGAGTCTAACCGCTTTACAGCTGCAGTACAGCCCTATGGTATGATAACCTGTGATGTCAAAAGGAGGGGAAAAAAAGAAAAACAGGAAGCAAATAATAAGATAAAACACCCCTGAACTAAGAGTCCTGGGGTCTCCCTCACTCTACTTACCTACTGGAGAGAAGAACTGCATACCTTCTGGGTCTTTTTATCAGTTTCCATTCACACTTCTGATAGGATCATTGGAGGGATAAAGTAGCTGGCCAGCAGTTGGTATACAAGTCAAAATTGTGTTGAATTACCTCCCTTACACGTTGTCTTTAGAAAGCATGAACTTCTGTCTTGAACCCTGTCTTTGCTTAGTCTCCTTTTTATAGATTAAAATAATATTGTGGTGACTAGTTCAGGGTGAGATTGTGTTTTTTTTTCCATTTTCCAAATGCAACAGTTAGACTTTGACTTGAGAAAGGTTCTTTGCTTTTATTTATTGTACCGCTTAATGTAATACTTTGATTATGACAAACCCTTTTATAGGCCATGTTTTAATATTAAACCTGCTGATATTAATGTGTACATAGCAGCAGGAATGCTTTATATTGACAGATTTCAGATGGTTTCTTGACCTAATGCCTTTTTGAATAACATTTCAGATATGTTATTTCAGATACTCCCTGTGAATTTTTTTTATCTATCACTTCATTTTTTAAGTATTTTCCTCTAATTCTTTGTTCTTTGGGCTGTTACTGATGTCTAGTACGAAAAAAATTGTGTCTTTAATATTCATTTTACCTGTTTCAAAGAATTGTGTTTATAGTGATTAATGTGTCCAATAGTTCCCATGGTTTTGGCCAAAGTCTATTTGTCTCATCTTTGTTACTTTCTCCCAGGCCTTAGGTTTGTAGGGTTTATGCCTAGAAGCATTAAAGTGTTTGAAACCTTCTGAATTGGTTCTAACTACCTGCTCCAACTGCAACATCTCTGTGTAGATTAAACTTTATTGGAGCTGGAGGGCATAGGGAAGCATAGATGACAGGATTAGTAAGCTATTGAAGTCACTTAAGCTCCGTCGGAGAGCAAAAGACAAAAAAAGAGAATAATTCAGCACCCTTATTTAACAGATATCCCTTTTTGTTCTTGCTTTTCTTCTGCCCAACTCAGATAAAGCATACTGTCTACCCTTCTTATATCCAGAGACAATTATTGGTGGAGATGGTATTTACTACTGTAATTAGGTGTATTTGATGATTACAGGCATTTTTTTATTAAGACTATTGTTATAGATTTGGATTGATTGTAGACAATAAAGCGGTGAGTTTGACTGTGTTTTTGCACGGCTCTGTATGTGTCACTTATTGCCCTATGAATACCTGCTTGGTGACATGGTGCTATGGAACAAAAGATAAGGACTGCATCTGCACACTGGCATTCCCTACAGAAAGAAACATACACAGTATAGATCACAAACAAATTCTCTTGGAAACAAACCAGTTTTTATTAAGAAAATAATACAACTTTCAGCTCAACATTAGAAATCATTAACGTTTTACAATCTTAATGCTGTATTTATCTGCCATCATGGTGATGGGTGGAAGGGACCTATGGACCATCAAGATGGCACCAAAAGTTGTGCACGGACTTGCAAAGTTGTGGACAGATGGAAGGTGTAGTAATGCCACTTCTCGAATTTGGCCATTGCAGAGCAATAGCACTAGTAAGCTGGTCAAATGACAACCGTTTCACCCATGTCTAATTTTTATGCTATAAAATATTCATACGAGTTACTAAGGCAACAGGAAGACAAAACACAGACACAACAGAATAAGCTCACATTGCCAGACTACAAGTACTGAAGTACTTTTAGCCTGTAGCATTGATGGCCTTGAGTTAGCAGCTCTGGGGCTTGCTCTTGTTGGAAAAATGTAAACACAACAAAACACAATAAAATACACAATACTTAACTTGTTATGCCCTAATCTAATTACCTCTGACCAAACACAATCACTTACTGGTTCTGAATGACAGTAAGCGGGTGCTTAGGGGCGTTTTGCTCACATTCCGCACACAGTGCTGCTGTTCCTGTGTCACCTTCTCTCAGGCAGTGAGGAAACTGGCTTTGTTGACATAGTCAGAGACACCTGTCTCTTCTTGGAGAATCTATGCTCGGATTGTCTTCCAGCTGGAGCCAAGTTCAGGCACGGCTGTCCTGATGCACAAAAAAAGCAGGTCATTCTTTACTTTGGATCCAAGGTTAGTCTTCAAAGATTCAGTCTGTTACTCGTCCAGCGAGATCAAGGCGTTCAGTTCCGGAGGTCCCTCCTGTGCAGCAACATAGCTGCAAAAGAGACAGACAGTGCTCCGTGTTTGGTTTTATACCTAACACCAGCTGTGTGAAAACCCATCTTTCCTTAGAGATCATGATGCAATTGTTCTGTTCCTGGGGATTTTGGGGCCAAGAGATCTTTACCAGTTTCTTTGTGGTTTAGGTACAGTTTAATTCTTTGTTCCCCATGCGGCTGAGGGGAAGCCAGAACTACATTAACAACGTTACATTGCATACCTCTGATGTGGGGGAAAAAAAACAAAACATAGATGGTTTAATAAAAGTGTATGCAGTGTGCATTCGTATTCAGTTCCTTAAGTGCACACTTCGTATGAGGACGTATCTGGAAGTATGTTGGTTTGTGTCCCTACCAGCTTTGTAGATGTACAGAAGGAACTTTTCTTTGCAAAATAGCTTAAGCTTAGTCAGACTGGATATAAAGTGTTTATAGGACACTTTCTTCAGTTTCGCAAATTGACTTAGATCTACAATTTGACTTGGTAAATCTAGCACGCTTTGCTAAGTCAGCTCCTCAACAAACAATTAAGTTGTACAGAATTCTAGTAATGAACAAAATTTGTGATCCAGGTGTGTTGAAGCTGCGACATATCTAAAAGTCGCAGGACACTGACCCTCTAGGATTACAGTTTGACATCTGTGATCTAAATAATTCCCTAGTATCTGCGGTTGTTCCAGTGCAGGATCACTGCAACAAAGGAAGCTAAATGTCTTCCCCAGCTTTTAGAATTTTGCAGGCTCCATCCATTGTTATGAACTGTCACATTAAATTCCACTAATAAATACTGAAGTTTGGGCTTCTAACATGATGAAATGCAAAAAAAAAAAAAAAGAAAAATAAAAGTTGATGTTTTGATTTTTGTTTAGGTATGCCACATTCACAAAGGTATGCCCATGTCCCTGTGCCAGTGTGCACTTACATTTGAATATATGTGTGCTGACAGGAAGAACGGCTGGCTCCCGCCTGCAGTCTGGCAGTTGTATACCCAAGCATGCTGTCATCACCATCAGTCTCCTGGCTCCTCGCTGCGCTACATCCCCCGTAGGGCAGTTCTCTACTGCCCTGGCAATGATGAACGAAAATTGAAGAAACTGGCCTTGCTGGATGTCGACTGTGCCGTTCTGGACTGTGAGGATGGCGTGGCCCTCACCAAAAAGGTACAAAAAAACAAAACAAAAAAAAAAAAAGCACCTATTGTGCCTTGCATAAATGAAAATCAGCTTGCTATAAACGGGATAGCAGGGAACACACAAACACATGCTTTATTTTGTGATCTTGGCTGATTTTAATTCCACCTCCCTCTGCCAGACAGGTGCTTGCTCTTAATCACTGAAAAGGAAAACTACCTAAGTGAGATGTTTAAAACGAGCACATTTCATTCCATTGTGGTTGCAGAAAAGCCCCGGGTGCCCCCCATCAGCCTTTTAAAGCAAGGTGACCACGTCCCACTGGGTGAGCAGTGGGAAAGCACCAGATGCAGCAGGTTAAAAGCATTCTCCTCCTGCCCACTCAACCTCCCTATTGGCCCAGCTGAACTGCCCATGAAATCATGATTGGAGCGCAGGATAAAGAGGCAGCCCAGGCAAAAAGTTAAACAACAAAGGTTTTTAAGTCATGATAATAAAGATGATTGATATGGCTGGAGGCTGTTCCTGCAGTAGACAAAGACAATAAGCTGATGGCTTGTGTGACTGACAGGCCAGAAACTGTGACCCTGCGCTGGTGGATCTCAGAGCTTCTGTCTTTATAATGTGTTGAAGGGGGAAACGTGGAGAAGAATGCAGCACAGAAGGCGCCATGCAGGCTAGTGGAAAAAGTCTCAGGCTGGACTCCTGCCAAAACTGCTCAGCTCCAACCTACATATTCCACACACTAGCCAATCACTGTATATCTCAGTGGATTTGGTGGAATTATTATATATTTTGAATAAGACGTGAATGATTTTTCTGAAAAGCCTTTTTTTTATGCCAAATTAGCTGGTGGATTGCACTTGTCACCCTGACATGTGCTGTTCCAATTGAAGACAAAAATGCATTAGCAACAGGGTAGAACCATTCCTTTTAAGATGGAAAATGATGTTCCTCAGCAGGTTTACCACTCTGTCTTCCACATGCAGCTCTCTGAGTAATGCACATCAAAATACCAACACTAACTTCAGGAAAATTGCATTCTACATCAGTGGTTTTTCTACCCAATAATCCCATTACTTCCTCCTTTTCTCATTTTTAAACATCAGCACAGCACAGGTTTGCCACTACATTGCTATTCACTATGTTAGCTTTCAGCTCAGTGTGGAATGCTTCTAAGTTACAGTATGTTTTCTTTGTTGTGCTGTAATTTGCTCCATAAATAAATTTGCCTTCCCTGCTGCCTTTCTTTCAATACCTTCACGGTATTGACATCCTTTTTTTCCTGGAAGAATTAGATGTCAATAGTTGTTGGTTTATAGCTTTTCTTCTAAAATCAGTACCTTATTTGGGCATCATATTGGTTTTGGATGTCAGAGATTTGAATTTCAAGACATTTATCTTTCCTAGACGGAGGATTTTTGCAAAGGATTTATAGGCAGTAAACTGCAGCCATTTTCCAGATTTCCTTAATTTTGATAGTCATGAAACATTTAGTTTTAGCCATATTTAAATGTTCACGTTTTAAGGACTTTTTCATTTAACTATGTAAAAGGCAAATATCACATTTTGTGACTGGAACACCTAAAAAATGTATAATTGTTTCATCTACATGAATAGAAATCAACCTTTTTCATAGTTTTTTTAAAATAGTTAAGCAATTTAAAATTCACTTTTCTGAATTCTCTAAACGGATTGTGACATAATAAACGTCACCTGCAGTGCTTATAGTACATATTCGGACCCCTTCATTTTCCGCACTTCACTTCCACAGTAGGCTGATGCTTTTTACCTGTCAAATTTACATGTAAGGTTTGCCTAACAGAATGAGATATTTCGCTTAGTATTTTGTAGTATTTATCAGTCCCTCTGGGATTTTGATTGCTTTTTAGATATTTTGCAATCCAAATCACAGATTTTTCTACTTTAAAAACATGAAGAAGATATTTTGAGATACTTTTTCCATATTTGCAAGAGGTTTAAAGTGACTTTACATATGTTAAAGAATGAGGATGTTTAGAATCTGGTACTTTTATTGTTGGAAATGACAGCTCTGTTTTTTTTTCCAGAGGGAGACTTTTTTTGACTTTTCTCATGTGTCAGGTTGAGGTCTTGAACCAATTAAATTTTTGAGGATAAATGTTCAGAAAAGCATGATGGAAACATGCCTTACGTTTGACGTCAACTGCGGTCTCTCTTCGATTGGAGTTTATAAAATGAAAGCATGGTGCACCACTAAAGTTTACATTTTCTTAGATATCCATCAGTTTTTCTACCTACAAACAGGAAAAATAATAATAATGTCCTCAGTCCCTCCTCTCTAAACCTTTTAAAGTCTAACAAGTTTTGACACATTTTGCTACTTAATTGGATTGAATGGGTGTCTTTAGTAAATTGTGATGACAATTATTCACCAAATTTTTACTAAGATCTGATGTTGTTAAATACACTTTCACCTTATCTGTGCTGACATATTTTGCTGGAAGCTTTCCAAACATACCTCATAACGTCTTTTATTAAGCCAGTGGATCCCACTGATCGGTAAATGAATGGGAGTTCTAGGTATTACAATCTACGTTGCTGTGTGTATTCGCACTGGCAGTGTCTACAGTGTTTAGCCTCGTTGCGATTATATTCACCATGACAACCACACAGTCCGCTCTGTGGGTTCGGCAAGGCTCGCAAGGCCCTCAACAATGACTCAAAGTCTCATAATGCATGTCTAATGGGAATAAAGCACAGGCTTGGCTTTTTAAATGTCATCTTGAAGCAGTGTTTAGATGAAGGCCACAATGGGCTGGGTGAAGTGTGAACTTAGTCACTGCGTATGCATGGATCCGCTTTAAATAGTGCTGCTGCTGCTGACCACCACCGTTTTATTATATGTCCACTAATGTATTCTGTTCATTACTCGTCACCTTCACCTGAAAAGGAAATTTAAACAAAAAAATAGTACGTGATTAGCCCTCCCCCACTCTATTGGAAGTTGAAATCTGGATTTGTGTGTGGTAATTGCCACTTTGACTCATGAAATGTCTGCACTTCAGATTGGCTGAAATAGTGAGTCTTTAAGAGGCTAGAGAAATAAGACAAGGGAGTAAAGCCGGAGTTTGCTAACTGTCATTGTGGACCTGATTGGGGGGGGAGGGGAAGGAGGAGGAGGGGGAATGGGGAAGACAAGGCTGACTGCTCTAACACTTTTACACATATCATCATATCTGTATGATCAGTGGGGTGGAGGAATAAGGAGGGCAGGTTAAAACCCTGGAGCGGAACTGACGGCTACACCTGTCCTCTCTCCTCCTCTCTCCCTTGCCGTCTTGTTCTCTATATTGCCTGTCTCCCCCTCTTTAGTGTCCTTAGGGTTACGATTGTTTATCTCTCCCTCCCCTCATGTTCCCTCTCTGTCTCGTAGTGCCCTTTGGTCCAGTATTCCTCCTGGTGTTCCTCTTTCCCCTTCTCCTTTCCCCACATGGGTCCCTCCATCCTCGATGACTCCCCCCTGCCTCCCTGCCGCAGAGAGTCTCTCCTAATCCCTGGAAGTTTGGAACTAATGAACTAACTGCTGAGCCACTGCCACGGAGCTTGGTCCCAAACTATACTGTACTTCACACTCGATTTCCTCTCCAGATGGCATAGTGGCGCTGCTGACACGACGGGGAGTGCCTCTCACACACCAGCAAACGCACACGAGATGGGCACAATAGAAACATACGCACACGTCTGTATGTGCTAATGTCTGCGCGCGCGAGCACACACACAGACGTTTGCACATAAAAAGCAGAATTGGTAAGAATAAAACAGAGATGGAGAGAGTTTAGGTACATTCAGACAACAAACAGCACCCTGAACCCAGCGTCCCCCTGGGTTTTCACCCCGGGTCTGCTACATTTCCTCAGAGACCCTGAGCTATTGGGTAGATACGGCAAATTAACTTCGCTGAAGTGTGAAACGTAGCTGCTTAGTGAAGTGTCAGTGCTCCAGCAGTGGGCACTCAGCAGCTTTTTAAAGCTTTTAAATCAGGAAGTGTGCTTCAATTGTGGTAATGTAGATTTTTGATCCTGTAAGTAACAAAACATGAACCAAGATATGAGGTTAACAAATGACTGCTGCAGGATTTTGTAAAATTATTGAAGTAACTTGCAAAGAAATTAAAACAGATGCCGATATTTAGAACTTAGAGTGACCTATTGCTGATATTTTAAGCTGATGTTGTTTGTTTTATTTTGCAGATATGACAGTGATTATTTCTTGTCACATTTAGTCTCTGACTTGAGCTGAGCGAACCAGTAGCTTCCTTTCCCTTCAGTGGTTCTATTCATGTTGTGGTGGAGTCAACTCAAGTGGCTACAGATTTTTTTTTTGTCATACTTAAGATACCTTTTCTCAGTCAAAAAAGTTGAGCACCCTCAAGAATTTTTTTTCAGTCCTAGATATTTATACATAAATTCATTCACATAATCCTCTCTTATTTCTCCCTCATATGACAGTATTCTTATTTTGATGATATTTTCCTTCAAAAGACATAAGAACATCACAGAGGGGATGAGAAAGGTCATTGCACAATGCTTAACTTATTAACCAAAATATGGCTGTAATAAAAATGTTTCCTTCCCTAATATTCAAACAATGGGCTGTATTTCTGATGCCCAACCCCAGCATCATTTTACCAGTAGTGGTAAAATAGCTCTAACAGTAAAGGTACTCTGATCCCAGCCATACTGTTAGTTTAAGGAACTTGTAAAAACCATCAGCTTGTTTTCATTGTTTTAGCAACAACACTTAAAGTGATAATTATCCATATCTAATTGGAATGGCTAGCAAAAATGTATGACAGATTTGATTGTTATGATTTATTACTGACTCTTACGGTTCCTATAAAATAAATGCATCTTAAACTTTATTTTAATGTATGCTTTAAGTTGGCTAAAGGTGACAAAAGACCATTTGTCTTAGCTACTCTTCAAAATGGGAAAAGCTGTTCTGTTCTGTACATTATAATGTATTTATATAAAAGAGAAAAATAAGGCTTAACTACTTTATTACTACAATGTTACAACAATGATTTTTTTAACATAAAATAAACACAAGCTAAATTTAGAAAAAAAAAATATTTTTTGGGAAATGCACAAATGATTGTAACTGTTTTCTATAGTTTTAAAACACCGATAGAGCGTTGATGCTGGCTCTCCTTTCATTTCAATTGTGATATTGTTGTTTGCAAGCAGAAACATTTTCAAACAGCTGAATTTCTCTTTGCTGTAACCAAGGAGAATGTGTAGAAAACTTCAGTTAAGCAAGCTGACATGCAGCGGACAGCAACAGGTGAAAGGGGACTATAGTATGGCTCTTGCTCTGGCATACCACTAAAAGAACTTTAAAATATATAGATGGTATGATGGAAAATTTAAGTTTCTGTAACAATAACTGCATAAACTAAGGTATAACTTGATATTATGAATGGGCCATACTTCCAGGAAGAGTAATACTTAAAAGGTTTAACAACTTAGAAGTCAGCATATTGTTCAATAGGAGGTTTTAATAATACAGTATGACATAAGCTAGTAAAATTTTTTTTACACACAGCTTTATTAAGGGTGCCAATAAATGTAACCAAGACAAATATACACATAAGTAAAAATCAGAAAATACTCCATCAGGCATACATTTTCTGCATTACTTGCTGAATATTCTGTTACTTTTCTCATTAACCATACTCTTGCTGGAATGACTCCTTTAGCGTGGGGTAAAAGTGGGGGGGCTAGGGTAAAAGTGGGTACTGGGGGGATGGGAGGAGGGGGTTAAAAGTGGTGTTTTCTGTGATTCTATATGCCCAATTGGACCATTTACCGGTGGTCTGGAGCGGGTTCTCTCATGTCTCCATTAAAAGCGGTTGAATGACAAACAGGTCATTGTTGTATGGATTACATTATTACAGTCTATTACCTTTGTCTGATTGTCAGTCAGCATGAGCCGTGCTGTATGCATGAATTGTGTCTGACACCAGAGATTTTCAACTTAACATAAATTATGCAGTCAACTGTCAATTGCTGCATGACCTCGATTCAATGCTCACTGTGCTTTTCCAAAGGACACAGAAAGCTTTGCTCCCTTCTTTAAAACCAGATTCAGTCAGGTATGGTCTTAACAGAGAGTGCTCCTGGAAAGTGATATTGCATAATTGCAATATGAAAGACACGTACAGTGCTTTGCAAAAGTGTTCATATCACTTTAACTTTTTCCCACTTTCTCAGATTACATCCATGAACATCAGTGGCTTTACTGAGATTTTATATTGTAGATCAACAGAAAGCAGCACATAAGTATGAAGTGGTTTTCAATTTTGTGTTTATTTGTGTTGTGTCAGCACCCTTTACTCTGATGCCCCTAAATAAAATCCAATTCCATTAACTACCTTCAGAAGTTGCCTAATTAGTAAATGGTCAACCTGTGTGCAGTTTAAACTCACTGTAAATCCAGCTGTTCTGTGAAGGCCCCAGAGGTTTGTTAGAGATCATTGTTAAGTCAATGACATCATGAAGACCAAGGAACGCAACAGACTAGTAAGAGATGGGGAGATGATTAGATTATGAAACAACATCCCTGGCTTTCAACGTTTTGGTTAGCACCACTGAATCCACATTTCAAAATTAGATTATAGAGCAACTGCAAACCTATCAAAATGTGACTATTATAGCATAAATCAGTAAGGCAGCTAACCTGAGCAATGGTTCTCCAAATATGGTTTGATCAAAACGTATTAATGTGTTAGAATGGTCAAAGGAAAGTGTAGAGCTAAATCGAGTTGGCAACATAAAAAAATCCATGCTGAGAGATGCCACCCATCAAATTTGACTAAGAATAATAAGTTTTGCAAATACTTTACAAATATTATTCTACTGGTTTGCAAACCTGGTTAAGAAATACTTCAATAGACTGGGCAACATAATTACTATAGAAAATGCTGTATTGACTCAGAGCCATAAAAACAATTACATGCCAAATTTGTTGATTTGTATTTGTATAAAAAAAAGTTGAAGAGTTAAAACCCATTTATCATTTTCTTTCAAACCTACAGTTAGTAAAGTGGATGGAAGTACACAACGACTTTGTTATGATGTATCGCATCAAATCTCCCCCAAAATACATTGAAGTTTGTGGTCTTAACATGACAAAATCTGAAAATGTTCAATGATATGGATCCTTTTCCGAGCCACTGTAGATGAATACACATTTTCCTTATGTTTTTTACTCCTGCCCGACTCCTCACATGACCACAGAGACTTGAGAAAAACTCCCAGTTAGGCTGCCAAGATTCACAAACGGGATGCGAGCTGCTCAACCAGAAAATGGACTCCATGCTGGTCAGATCAGAAAGCCCTTCCAATCCGAGCTTTACTGTCTGTCAAAATGTACGTGTGATTTTAGGTGTCATGTAACTACTGGAGACCTCATGGGGAGAGTGGTGTGGTCGAACAAGAGGTCATGGGGCACAGATGAATGATGGCAAGATCATTTTAGCATGTTTCTTATGAATTGCTCGTTGATTCCGTGGCAACTTTTGCAAGTCTTTCAAGTGTCAGTTCAAGTGTATTGAAATAGCAGCAGCAGTAGTAAGAAAAAGAATAAAAGGTGAGGGCTAAGGTTCTCCCGAACACTTCTATTATCCTGTTACACCCTTGTGTTTTCACTGGCAGCCATAACCCACATCATTCCATGGCAGTGGGCTTCTCAGTACACTCAACACCAGGGAACAACTTATGCCGGAGAAGGGAGGGTTACAAGAAGAAGAGAGCATCAAAGAATGAAGGTTAGCACAGATGTGGGTGAGAAAATAGTGCAAAATAAGCAAATATCTCCTGTTTTGCAAGAAATAAGAGACACTACCCTTCCATCCCCTATCGCCTCAATGCATCCGAGGAACTTTGGATGCATTGTGGGATTTGTAGAAAACATGTGAGGAGAGAGTCGATGTGGTGGTTGGAGTACTTAGTAACAATATTGAAGATGCTCATTTTTCAAATTCTTTACTAATGTAATGAATTGATATGGCGCGAGGTTTTGCAACATGAGAAGCAATAATATTTCTTGTTCGATAAATATTATTATCTTGAACAAGAAATTATCTGCTGAAAAATTTGACATTTTTCAGCAGAAGAAGAATGTGACATTTTTCTTCTGCTGGGCAGGGAACTATTACCAATAATGACTTTACAGAACCGCTGTTCAGAAAATCCAAGCTAACCCTTTAAAATTACATAGTATGTCCCCTGAGATTCTTATTGTTAATACTGTTTTAAATTTTTGTGGAACAAGGTAAATTGATGCAAAAATTTCACAAGGTATATGGGCATCTGCTTAGTCACTTCCCAGTACAGACAGGATAAACTGTACTCCAAAGAGCATTAGCTATATATTTTCATGCTTAATAAGAATGCTAACTGTGTGTAAAATCTGCTGCTTTCCTACCCAAGCCTGTCAGTTTTTACCAACTTCGATAAGCAGGTATCATGATTTACAAATTTCTCCTACTCTCTCCGATTACCCGTGTCTTCTTGTGTCTCCGTGACAGGATAACACATAACGCATTGTGTCTCCAACTGACAGATTGAAGGTCTGACTCTCCTCCTGCTACATCTCAGTTAACAGCGTAGCTTGAATTAGACTATCATCTCACTCCGGCTTTCTGGAGTGCAGCATGTCACTTGTCAGAATGCATTCACTATGACTTGAAGCCTGCTAACATGCACGTACATATGTGCACGTGCATACATACACACAAGCTCCCTGACACGCATGCACTGACAAAAGAAAAACAAATGGTTATGCAGCAACACTTCAGGCAGGCAGTCTTCACTTGCAAGAGTCTACAGCTCATTTTAAATGGCATTGTGAGTTGCGCAGCAGGTAGCAAAATGCCGGTTCTTAAAAGGTACAAAAAAATAGAGTGGAAAACAACCACTTTTACTGTGAATCAAGATTTCCAACTCTCTATACATATAAACAAATATGTTTTTTTTCCACTCTTGACACATGCAATTGTGGTATAAAGGCAGATTTTCAAAAAGAGTGACTCTGGATATTGGCTTTCAGAGGCAGTAATGATCAGCCACTTCTACTGCATTGATGACATGATGAATGAGACAACTCACTGATCCATGTCAGCAGGGTATACAGCAAGGTCATTAGGATGTTATTTGGAATGGATGAATGTGGTCAAATGTACTAAAAAGAGACAAAGTGACAACAGCTGAAATGTGGAACTATCAATTTTTGGGGATTTCTGGGCTGTTCTGGACAGTTACACATATCATGGGATCCCAGAGGTAAACATCTAAGACATATCTCAAATGTGGCTAATATGTTTAGCTTCTTTCAAAGAAAGTTATGTAAGCTACAGATGGCACAACCAGAAACATCAAGCGTGTATTAGATCCACTCAGATTCTGCAATCTGAGTGGAGAATGAATGGAAGTGACTTGGATCGATTGGGACATTTATATGCAGATTGTCAAATTCATAATGGGTTATGAGGAATGGTGATTCAAGTTTCAGACTTGCGTTAAACTTACTCTTAAGTAGTAAAAGTAAACTTTCAGACTGGATTTAGATTTACATTCCAAAAACTTAAGAGTTGAAACACTAATTGATTAATTCAGAAATTCTACATCTGTGGATGTTATTTCACTCTGTTAAAGAAATGCGGTAAAGTGTTCATGTAATTAATTTAAACAGGTTAGCATTCCTAACCTACAGCAATGGCACACGAGATGGAACACATATGATGATAAAATGATTTAAATCATTAGAGATGATGTTTGACCTGAGAGGGAAAGATTTGACACTTGACTTGGACTTCAGAAAACTATTTTTGAATATCTCTGTGACTAATCAGCCGAACATTGCAGTGGTTAAAAAGTAGACAATAAGGCAGAAGATAAAAGTAGAAATCTCAAGCCACAACAGCACTTAGAAGAAGAAACACAAGACGCTCCAAAAATACTTACCACTGAAAAAGGAAGCGCCTCCAAACCTTTAAACTGGAAGAGTTGATCAGAAGATTTTAGGCAAAAGGAGTAGAAATAAGAAAGTAGAAAACAGTGATTTTAGGAACTCCTAAGTTCCTAGGACCATGGACCTGACTTGGAGAGCTACAATCCGAACAACTAACAGATTGAGCAAACCTCAATTACTCCTTTGTTTAAGGTCCCCTGTGTTATGTGTCCATAGTGTGAAACAAGGATTCAAATACTAGAATTGTAGTGGGATAGAAATTTGACTAATAACATGCAATCGCTGTTTATTCCTCTATTAGCTCATTAAAATATCTCATCTACTTTGTATTCAGTATATGCTGGACTTCTATCTGCAAGGAGAAATGATTTAAATTCAATGTGTCAACTAAGTGAACTTGCACACATAGGCTCTCCATAGGCAACGCTTGTTTCAAGCAGCTTGACAGGAGGGCGAGACATCCATGATCTGATGTTGAAGAGGAAGCTGGTCCTGCTGTGGACTGTACACACATCAGTTTGGACGTTCCGGTCTGATGTGGTGTCTACAAGGCAGCAGCCATGCTGTGTCACATATACACAGTACTCCGTAGGAATCTGAGCGTCAAGGCTCAGACTGCGTGTTAAGAAGCTGCCCTCGCTCTCCTGGAAGGTCAGCTCTTCTGCACTTGAAAAGCTTCTCGTGTGCGTCTACGCGTTCCGCGGCCCCGTCCGCCTGGCTGTCTGCTCGCTTGTGTGTGTCGGCCTGTAATGATGGGAATGATGGAGGGAATCAAAGGGTAGACGGAGCTGACGTTGAGGTGAGCTCTCCGTGGGCGACCAGGCAATTGGGGAGGGAGCTTTGAAGCAACTTGTTGGATGGCTGTCCATTAATGTAAAATATCTTGTTTTCAAAGGGCTTTATTCAAGCTTGGAGTACAGGATACCTCCGGGGTCAAGGCATCTGGCAGAATAATCTCTTTCTTTAGGCAGAAAGGCAGATGAAGGGAAGGATAGTGCATCATCACCTGCCCGTTTCTGGTATCATAGATTCAGCAATTGAGAGAAGTTCAAGAGGCTATCCATATGAGTCTCACTTTACATGAAACAAGAAAGAAAATATTCACAGAGGCTCCCTGTTTGAAGTGGCAGCTTGCATTACTACTGTCTTATTTGATCTGTGAATAGTATAAATCGTGTTTATTGATCTCATCTGGTTCTCTGTTTATCTTGTTTGGCTAAGGATCTCTGTGACTTTGGGCACACGAAGCGGTCTGCAGTTCTCACATATCAGTTTTCCCCCTTTTGCCATGAACAGTGGAGGGACAGACAGAATTTCATCCACCAAGTAGCAGGTTTATGATTAGTGATTTAAGGGCTTCATAAATCGCCCCATCCGTTTTAAGTTACCTCCGTACAGTTGCAGGTCCGCCTGAGCTTACGAGGCCGGCAGCAAGACAAAAAGAGAGAAGGGCTTGCGTAAAAGTCAAAGATCACAGCGTACTCATCATATGGTGTGACGATCCCTCTCGTCTAGTTCAGCGATGGAAAAAGGGAGGCGTAGATGACACGGAGCTGTTCAGCCGCCTGGTGACCCCTGTTAAATCTGGCTAAATCTTTGATATGTAGTTTGATACTGGATTTTATTGATACTGGAGGAGCGTTCAGAATATCAAGTATAGTTCTGCATTCCAGGAGATCAGAGCATAAACTGTTCAGTCCTGCGACTCCTGACAGCTTCCCCAACGCTCAGATAAAACTAAAGTCAAGTTTACTTTCATTCTCTGAAGTTTTTACAAGAGGCTGTGAACTGCAGTCCCTCCATGCTGCTTCCCTCCATGTATTTTCTTCTATGCCAACACTTGCATTACTCAAATTGTCAGTCCACCAGTCAAAACACAGTTAAGATATTTTCTACTGAAGCAAAACAATAAACACACAAAAATAGTTTCTCAATAATTTAATTAATTATATGTAAAGTTAAACATATATATAATGATGTATTGCATTTATGCAGACATATATATATATATATATATATATATATATATATATATAATGCAAAAATTATCAGAGTTTAGTCTCTAATGTGAGCTGACAACTTTCAAGCCACTGTTTCCTCAAACTGCTTAACTCAGACCACATTTTTCCCACAGAAGCTCTTTCCTCTCCCTTAGCTGGACTTTTTCTCTCCACTCCATAATGTTTTCTCTTAATTCCTGCAGCTGCAGCATCTGGTTTGAGTAAAGCTGCTTGTGCCACTTGGTTGCTGATAGAAATTGGGTGTGTAGGCTTCCTTTCATTTTTTTTTTTTTTGCACCCTCATGGTGTTTGAGTCTCAGAAAAACAACGTGAGACTGCATCCGACATTTTGTCTTTTTTCTTTATATGTATTTGCATTTTAGGCTTGCACAGCTTATGGATATTATTAAAAAGTTCTTACAGAAAGGGTAAACAGTCAAGGTTCATATCACACAGTCAATGATAAGTAAATATTGGAGATGTTAGCATAGCTATTGTTCCACAGATGCACAAGTTGTGTTTGATGATTTAAACATAAATATGAGACATATAAGTATATATTTTTAAACCATTGCCTCCCTTTAACATCGACACACGCTTAAAGGTGTATATGATTGTACAACTTTTCTTTCCATTTGCGTTTAGGCTTTTATCTCAAAATGTCCATATTTATTTTCATGAGCAGATTTGAGAAATGTCAAAATTAGTGTGAAAAAGACAACTGAGTTCAGGTGAGTAGAAACATAGCCAAATGTTGCTGAAGAGTTACGTGAAACTTGAGTCTGCATGACACTCCATGTTCGTTTTTTTTTTTTTTTTTTTGAGTGTTACTAGAACATTTTACTTTTAACGACCCATTTAGTAATTGTTTGAAACACATCAAGAGTGAATGGAAATAGTAGCTAAAGTCTTAGAATAGAATAATGCAACCGTTAACATATTATTAATAACACCAATTACCACACAGCTCCAACCCTGAGTCACCATAAGCTAATGCTACATATGTGGTGGCCCAAAGTTAAAATACAAAATTCAGCAGCAACTACACTGAAACACTTTTTTGTCCTTCAAATTAGAATTTTAGAATGTGTTGTGGGTTTTTTAAGATCCACACAGGGTCATAATTATACATACAGTCTCAAATTTACACATTCACTCCTATATTTGGCTAGTTTTCTCTTCGCAAGTTCCAGAGAAACCTGTCACATTTAAAATGTTTACACTTTTAAGCAAGATTTAAAATCATCATCAGCACCCTCTCTGTAACTTGGAAATGGAAAACCACAGTTCATTGTGGATGGTGACGCAGGTCTTCATGGGATTCATGTTGATGGTCAATGTTTGCGAACTTCTCAGCAGAATCTTATTTTCTGTGCATTTCCTGTCAGAGTTAAGTGCTGCTATGAGACTAAAGGATCTTAAGTTTATGTTGAAAACAGCTTTGATCAGTTAGAAATATACAATTGCTTATTTTGCATATGTTTACATGTTATCTTGACAACTGATGCAAAAATCTTCATTTTGGTACTGCCAAACTGAATGTTGGATGTTCCTGTGTTGTAGATGCAACACTCAAAATCTGACTCATTGGATCTGCATGCATTTTACATTTAGACGTAAACTTTGCAAAGTGTAAACTAAGTAATTTATTGCCGTACATTTTTACTTTATTCATTTAAAACCTATGTTTGCTGAAAGGCAGTATTTCTTTAGTAATTCATCCCTATGTAGTGTCATAAGATTTCTTCACACAGTCAGATATATTATAAGCAATTATTGCACAGAATGTTTCTCTGAAATTTATCTGGAAAGTACAAAATGTACTTTAGACAATCCTTCCAGAATAACTCTTTTGATTCGTAAATGGAAATGTTCAGCCAATCAACTGACTGCTTATTTTCTCTTGTCACCCACTCTTAAGATTGTATAGACATGGTAAGAAGGTAAGAAAAACTTTATTTTTCCACAGTGGGGGTTCTCAAATGCTTTATCATGTATTATTTACGCCAAATTGATGTATGAACTCTTTGATCACTCATTTATTATTATTTTTGTGCTTGTGCTCAATGTAATTTAAACAGCTACGTATCTATTAAGGACATTTGACTTTGATTATGTTCCTGTCGTGTTATTCAATTATAATTTGATGAATATAAATTATTCTTTTTTGAATGTTAAGTGGTTGCTGAAATACGCAAGCCATCATTAAAATTACCTCATTTCGTCCACAATGAATGTAATAACTTCACACAGTTAAAATGATTGAGCGCATTTTGTTAATTTCAACCTGCAATAGAGTTAAGAGGTTCCTAAAATAATCATAATTGATGTGTGTGTTTGTGGGCGTGTGCGTGTGTGTGTGTGTCTTTTATGTCTCTTTTTGGTAGGCTGAAGCCAGAGAGACCATTGCTCAGATGTTGGGAGAGCTGGACTTGGGCCGGACTGAGAAGTGTGTGAGGGTAAATTCGGTTTCCAGTGGCCTAGCTGAGGCTGACCTGCAAGTGGTTCTTCAAGCAAAGGTTCTTCCTCCAGCCATCATGCTGCCCAAAGTGGAGGACATTCAAGAAGTCAAATGGGTGAGCTACAGAACCAGCTGTCCAAAATGTATTTATTTTTCCAGTGTTCAATAATAATATATTGCGACAGACTGGTGACCTGTCCAGGGTGTACCCCGCCTCTCACCCGGAACGCTTGCTGGAGATAGGCACCAGCACCTCCTGACCCCATTAAGGGACAAGGGTGAACAGAAAATGGATGGATGGATGAATAATAATATATATAATTTTTCTTTTTACCATTTTAGATAAACTAAAAATACTTTAAACACTTAAAGCTAGACTTTCATTGGTATTTGGTGTTTCATTGGTTTTGTGTTTAGGTTAGAAGTATATTTTGGGTAGTAGCTACATTAGGACTGTATATATTACAGTCTTCGTATGCATTTCATTGAGAATGTTGATCTCCACTCTGAGATTTCCAACATTTACAAATGGGTGTTTCAGGACAAGCTGAAGTTTAAAGCTAATAGGGATAAACAGAACTTTGCTGTACTCCATTTATCCTTCCTGTTGTCTCTCGCTGCCTGGTAAAACTGTAGATATGTTTCAACAAACTCATCAAACAGCTTTTGTGCTTCATCATAAATACCTTACTGTTACGAAAATAGCTAACTTTGAGGCTCTTTCACTCAAGAGCTGCATCTACACTAAAAATTGTTTTAATCACAACCACTTAGCACTTTGTAAGGTACAATTTACTTCTCAGAGAATGTTGCATTTTGGCTCTTCGGACCCGCTGATCAGGCAAGAAAATTATCTGAATATGGTTACAAGCCAGTTTATTAATGCATCTCTAGTTTTTTCTGTCTTAGTTTAATACACTGTAATTGAAGTTCTTTGCACTGATGAAAACAAAAGTGTGTGGTTAAATTTGTTTAACACACAAACATGTGTTGATTATCATGAAACATAGCAGTGCTGTAAATTGTTACATCAAGGGAGTGCATTCCCAGTTATTGGCAACTCTGGTAAAGATGTGATTCCCTAAAAAGAGTGGTTGTTATGGAGACTTTGTGCCCCCCCCCCCCCAACAGTTCTCTAACAGATTGTTTAACCTTTCTATCCTCCTCACAGTCTTTTTTTATTCTATAAATTTATAACTTTACACCGTCAGAGCATCACGAAAACAAATACTATTCTCAAAATTGTACTTATCCATTATCAAAATAGGTATGTACAGCAGCTTCATTAATAGTTCAAATCTACAGCGAAATAGTATTTCCGTTTTGTTTTGAAACACGAGCAGAGATTTTACTGATGCTCACATCAGTAAAATGTTTCAAACTGCAAATTGTTTCACACTGCAAAAGTGTCAATCTTTTCAAACACTGAGATGTTTTGCGTTTGAAAGCATCATCAGTTTGAGCTTATCACTGTTATTGCCAAAATCATTTTATGTATTTATGCTAATTATGCAAAAAATGTCTGTTCGTACTCCTTATTTGACATGTTCTCTTGTCTTTTCCATTTTGAAGCGTGACAAGAACACAGTGTGTCATATTTATACCCAATAAACACAGGAAGTCATGGATTACTATGCAGACACTTGGGTCAGCATAAAAAAAAATTAAGTATAAATTGAAAACATGTCTTAGATGCATTTGCTTTATAGAAACATTTGGTGGTGCTGGTATTTGTGGCTCAGATAATTTTGCTCAAATAAATCATATCCAAACAAGATATACATATATTTTTTCCCCATACAAAATGAATGTAACGGAAATTGAAGGCTGGGATTTTTCCAAATATTTTGGCGTAAATATAAAATATCAATTAGTAAATATTGTGGTGCAATTGCATAAAAGAATACATTTATTCAAGAGCTTAAAAAGGGTTTTTAATAATTGGGCTGCTGTACTTGACCTTGATACAGGTATTACGTTCTTTGGAAATAATATAAATACATGTAGTTAAGAGCCGTTTGTTTGTCATTGACCGTGCCTGTGGGTTTCCATAAAAGGCTGCTGTACGGATGTCAAGTTCTTAAAGGTCAGGAGAGAGGGACATCATTAATGTAGACCTTTTTGATCAGCTCCATATGCTTCACTTACCACAAAATAAACACAATAAATGTCAGTTCTTTTCTTTTCATTGTTTGCGTGGTAATGGTTCAAAGATAATGAAAATGCTTCAAACTTCTGAATGCTTGAGCTTTTGTAATTTTTGGGTTGATTTTATTGCAGGCAAATGTTCTGTTCAACTTTTTTTCTTAAGTGGCTAATATAGCCTTTTAAAGGCTTCAGTTAAATCTGTTGTGAAAGGCATGTGTCTGGTCTGGTTGGAAACCTTCGCAAACACACGAACGTACACGCACACACGCATACACACACTAATATGTACGCATACATGGTCTAGTGGCAGGCGCAGGAAGTTTTTAACTAGTGGTTTTAATTAGAACACGTCTATTTCCTGCTGCCCTTTCTTTCTTCCCAGCATAATTGCTGACAGGTGTTCGCTTATTCACTGCTTCAGCTTTTCATCCTGCACTACTTTTATTCTCTTCAAAAAGACACTTTTGTCATGCATTTTTCCTTTTAAAATTATTATTGTTATTATTGCAAGATTTTAAAAGAAAACCTGTTGGCTAATTAAAAGCTGTATGATGCTGATAATTGCCTGCTATTTCCCCCCAGTCCTCCCTTTTGCAACACTAATGCGCTTGATTGTACGTTTATTCAAGTCCACCTACATTCTGGCTATTAAGCTTACCGCGCTTCTGTGGAGATTTATTTGTGTGTTTCTGCACCAGCAGGCACACGCACACTCCAGAGACGAATACAAGTTCTGCGTTGGGCGTCGACTCTGTCATGCATGCTCATCCGATGTCACCTCGGTCCCTCACAGCTCTTTCTGTCTGTGCCCTTACCCAGACTTTTTCCTCTGTGTGTGTGTGTGTTTGCATTGTAAGCATGTGTCTGATTCTCTCCGCTCTTGTTAGACCGGGCAGTAAATCCGTCACTTGTTTATTTTTCACCCCCTTTTTTTTTATTGATATTGGCACAGGAACCTTCAGCCTGATTTGTTGCTAAAAGATGGACTTGCTTGTTTCTCTTTGTGCCGAACTCTTTTGCCCGGCCTTTCTGCTCTCCTCCAGCCCCTTGTGTGACTGACAGGCCTTATTGGGCTGTAACAGGCGTAAACCCCCGTCCACACACGCACTCTTTTGTTCGAGGACAATTCTCACACAGATTCGGAGCCGTGTGCATTCTTTGCCCACCGCACTATTTGGTGTGCACCGGGGACCAAAAGAATCGCGCCCTGTCCCGCTCCTCCTCCTCTTCTACTCCTCCTCCCGTCCCCTCCCCTCATCCCCTTTTCTCCGCTTCCCCTCTGTGAAATGAACACTTCAGCAGGCCGGAAACATTTAATCTGGCCCCCTTTTGAAGAAAATTAATTGAAACTTGTCCCACTATAGCCTCCTTTCTCGCGCCCGTCTCTCCCTCCTTCTCTTTTCATGATTGCGAGTCGAAAATTGTCAGAGGGCTTGTTTGCATCGTGGCTCTGAATGGCAAGAAGAGGTGTTATTTCTTCCTTTGTAACAATTCTTTTATTTATTTTATGTTTTTCAATTCTGCCCTGAATAGCACCGTACAGGGTCTTAATTTTGATAGCCATTGATAGCTAATGGTTGCTGTGAGTGTCAGAGTAACAATAAACAGCCACTATAGCACCTCTTATGCTAGTAAATCAGACCCTTAAGGTGTATAATAGCTGAAGAGGAGAGTTTTGAGGAAGGACAGAAACATGTAATCATGGAAGTGTTCTTTCTTTTTTTTTTTTCTTTTTTGTCCAGTGGAGCCATCACCTGGCTCCCTTGATAGGATCCAAACTGCTTGCCCGGCCAGCGGCAACGTCTGCTGGATTCTCCAACAACGAGGCCACATCAGTCTGGGTCTTCTCTGTCACAGAAATGGGTTTATCTACACCCTCTTTTCACACTCCGTCTCAGACCCTCCCCTCCTCCACCCCTACTCTCACCCCAACCTCCCCAAAAACCCCTTCCTGTGTTGGCGAGGGAGGGGGGCATATTATGCTAAAACCCCCAGCGTTAGTTTTTATGTTGCCATAGCAGCCTTGCTCCCACAGGGTTGTGACCTCAGATGATTACAGTACAAAGCCTATTGGGTCTTGAAAACCTCTTTGAAGATGAAAAGTCTTTGATGGTTTGTATTTATGCAAATCTCCCCGATATGATTTATCCAACCGAGATTGAATGGAGAGATGATTAAAATTGCCTCTATTTTTTTTTTTTCGAACATCTTCAATGGAGGTCCACTCTTTCAGTTTTCAGAATAAGAGTGATGAGTGTGAGGGCTATTGTGCTCCTCATTTGGACAAATAGTCATGATGTACCTGGGGTTATTTATAGTGTTTATATATTTATTTATTTTTATTTCTGATGTCTTAAAGAAGGAGCAGACGGAGAGGAAGGGGGAACTCGGAGGTAGACATTTCTTCCCTGAGCTTGTGCTCTCTCTCTTCTTTCTGTCTTTTTTTTTTTTCTTTTTGTCTGGCTTTGAAAGGAAATATCTGACGGAGGGGGCTTTTGTGTGTTTCCAGATGATAGATTTAGGAATTTGGGCAACCCCACTGGCAGTCCAGGGCTAGCTGTGAACTGGTCTGTTGGAAAAAATCGGAATGCTTTGGTCTTCAAAGAATTAAACTCGGGTTTTAAAACCCTACTTTAGGTGAGCTTGCATATTAGCTGGAGTCGTGCAGCATAAAGGCCTCAGCAAAGTGTCACATCGCTCTCTGATTGTTGCTGCGCTCTCCCCTGTTCCCTGCCACGGAGGAGGCATGCGGAAAACAGAATAATGTGGTGGTAAAAACACGCTCAAAGACGTCCCAAATCTTGTTTCTTCTTCCTTTTCCTGCACTTTTGTTTCTTCTCTGTGTGTGTGTGTGTGTGTGTGTGTGTGTGTGTGTGTGTGTGTGCATTTACATGTCTGCATGCTCGCTCAGGGGAGCACAAGCTGTAGTGGAGGAGAACCTCTGAAAGAAGGTAGAGCAGAACACTTCAGACGAAGGGGGGAACCCTGGTGTTAATGTAAAATATTTTATTTCTTTGCTTTTGTTGCTGCTCTCCTGTGCTTGCTCCCTGCGCCACGTGAACCTCCACAGATGTGTTTATGAATAAGAACTGAAACTGCCAAGGACCAAGTAATAAAGGTGTCGGGATTTCCGTCAAACAAGGAATTTTAACGTATGAAGACATTTTCCCCCGCTCCGCCGTTCTTATCCTACCAGAGGTTTTGAAAACAGTGGTAATCCTTTGCAGTTGTTACCGCAGAACAATGCATCCAAATTTAAAGTGACAGAATTTTCAACATTTCAAAGGCGTGCAATTGACAGAAAATTATTACGTTGTTTTCATGATGTATTATGCATTCAAACCCCTTTCCTCTGACACCTCTGAATGAAATCCACTCCATAATTTCCTAGCTAGCTTTTGCTGTTTGTACAATTCATATTCACCCTTCCCCCCTTGCCTGATCCACCCCCAATTAAATCCCATTGCAGTGTTTCTTACCTAGCTTTTGTTGTTTACAAAATTTGTATTCAGCCCCTTTTACTTGGCTACCCTTAATTAAAATCCAGTACGCAGTTTTGTAGCTGGTTCTTGTTGTTTGTTGAATTTGCATTCGGCCCCTTTCCATTGCAATTCTTTGTGCCATTTCTTGACTCCTATTTGCTGTTTGTATCATTTCTATCCATCCCCCTTTATTCTGCTACCCCTGGATAAAATCTAGTGCCTGGTGTTTTTAAAACTAAACAAATCTATTTCTATGGTTGAATGAAAATGTTGATACTTGTAAAAGGTGCTGCTATGTTGCCAGGTCCCTCTTGAAAAAGAGATTGTAGATCTCAGCGAGGATTTTACCTGGTGAAATAAAAGTTATTGTTATTATAATGTGTTATGCTCTTAATATTATTTGTAAATACTAATGAAGTGACAAAAGTACACTGACAAATTTAACCAAATGTTAAAGAGTGTCAGGTTACATAAAAAATGGAATGAGATTTTTTTTTTTTTTCTCAGAGTTAAAGTTATTTGTGTGACCAAAAACCTATTTCCCCACTTATTTGGACTGTGTAAACATGATTGGCCGAAAGTGCTGCAAGTAAATTAATTTATTGCGATTGCTGAGGGCTTTATTGTCTCCCAGTCACACAAAACCGTGGGTGCTGTTAATGAGCGGAGCCTGAGACGTTGCCCGTGTGTTCAGTTTGTTGACAGGTTTCAGCACAACTTGAAAGGACGGACGCTGACAGAACCCGTTCGCCTCATCACCTTCGTGGAAACCGCTGCGGGCCTGCTCAATTTTAAGGTAGATTACGAGTAAATAAAAGGGAAACTGCAAACGTCAGAGATTTTTTTTTTGCCGTTTGTTCATCGTTGACTTTAGATTAAAGACTCCATCAGCATGAGGAGAACTCGACAACATCCAGAAAGAAAAAGGATCTAAAGCTCTTCCACTGCCTCTCAAAATGCCCTCCGTCCTCACACGTCCTGACATTGTTTAATTAGTGCTAATTTAATATCCTCATAGTGAGAAAATTCTTTAGGACATTTCAGTTGGAGTCAGTCAGATTTCCCTAACAGTGCAGCATGACCTTCAGCTTCTTGGAGGGGTAAAGAGAGCAGATTTGGGGAGTAACCAGCTGGCAGTCCTTCTTTTAGTTCATCTGTCAGTTCTTCAGTATAATTCTCCGACTGCGTTTGTGATCGTGTATGTGTGTGTGCCTGTGCATGTGTGTTTTGTTGGTGGTTAGGAGGGGAGGGGGATAAACTAGGGTTTGCCTGTTTCTGCTTTCTTGAGCAAACCCTTTATTTTTCGCCCAGACTGAACACCGGGTAACAAACTTGCTGTAGCACAGCTAGAGGCGGTATTAATTTGTAGCTGGAAGAAAAAAAAAAAAAAAAAAGCCTGAAAAACATCCGACTAAATGTCACTCTACTACAGACAGTCGAGGTTTTTTGTTCTTTCAGTCGTGACTGTGGCTGCTAGTCTAATGCGCTTTTATCTATAACACCTGTGTGGCTTTTAATTATGTTTTGTTCCAATCTTTTAGTGAACCCCGAGCAGATTTCTGGCCAAAACAATAAATTAACGAGCAATTTCCCAGATGAAACAGTTAATATTTCCCTACTGGTGCTGTTAGATGTGTGCACAAATACAATTTTGTCTTTCAAGTCAAAATATAATTTAAAGAAACATGAGAAAACAGAGAAAAAAAATGCAGTTTTGCAAAAATACTGTAGAGTTCAAGACTATATATTCCTGATAAAACTCCAGAACTAATCCATGCGATGAATTCATGGATTTATTTATTTTTTTTCCCTTTTTGTTTTGCTTGCTCGTTGTTTTTTCTGTGCTTTTGATGTTGAAAATGTGTCTCTTCTGTCCAGCTGCTCCTGCTACTGTTATGCTGATGTATTTTGTTCTCTGTTAGGCCGTGTGTGAGGAAATCCGCCAACTCGCTCCCAGGGCCGGGCTCCACCATGACGGCGTGGTGTTTGGCTCCGATGACTTCTGTGCCAGCATAGGTGTCGGTCATACTCTGTGCTTATATTTCTACACGCTTAAATAACAGCAGATTAGATATTCACACTATTACTTTTTGTGCAATGCCTTGCAAAAATATTCAAACCACTTAAACCTTTCCACCTTTTTGACTTTAAAACAACAAACAACATATTTTTGTTTGGATTCGAAACCGATTGGGCAACGCGGAGTAGTGGCAAGTGTGGCGTGCATATGTATACCACTAAATAATATCTGGTGCAGTAATTTGTTGTCTTCAGGAATCGCTTCACTAGTTAACAAAGCCCATGTGTGTTCAGTTTAGTCTCTGTAAATCCAGCTGTTCTGCGAAGGCCTCAGCAGTTTGTCACGTAACATTAGTGGATAATCAGCATCATGAAGACCGAGGAATACGCCAGGTGCTGCCGGGATAATACTGCGGAGAAGTTTTAAACAGGGTTAGGTGATTAAACAAACAGACTAAAACGTCACCTTTCACCTAAGCTGACAGGCAGGGTAAGAAGGTCATTAATCAGAGAAGCAGCCACGATGCCCTTGTTCACTGTTTACAGGAAAACTATTAGCCATGAGCTAAACAGGCCTTGTCATTTATGAAACGGAGTGCAGGAAAACAAAGACGTAACATCACTCTAAACACACAAAGGTAATAGATACGGGGTAGTGGCAGCATCATGCTGTGAGATGCTTTTCTTTAAAAGAGACAGGAAAGTTGGTCAGAGTATAAAGAGAAGATGGAGTTCAATACAGAAGCAAACCTGTTAGCAGCTGCAGAGAACTTGAGCTGTAGGCTCGCCTCCAGAGGAAAACAATAACTTGTTAAAATGATCTAGTCAAAGTGTAGCTGGGAATATTTGACAGGACTTAAAAATGAACTCACAGAATGCTACGCTTACGCTATTTTGCAAAGGAGAAAAGGGCAGAAATGATCGGTCTTTAAACATCTAACCCCGGTAGAGATGTACAGCACTTGCCGTTTTTTTCTGTGAAAATGCGGTTCTTGTACATGTTGACTCGCGGCGGCTGAATACAAATGCATGCGGTTGTATTCAAGCGCATGCATTTCAGAGTCATAGTCGTGAAAAACATGTATCGTTTTCCTTTCATTTTAAAGCAATCGCTTTGTTTCAATCCATCACATAATTCCTTTACAAAAAAAACTTAATTTTTGTTGTTGTAATCAAACTAAATTTGAACATTTTGAAAGGTAAGTGATGGTTTTGTATGAAAATCTGTATATTTGAATGTTTATCCCCCTTGTTGGGTGATTTTAAAAGCCTCCTTTTTAGTTTAGAGTCACTGTATGTGTTATTACCTCTCACTCCTCTACTTCAGCATTCTTGCAATTGCCTCCCGGCCTTCTTTAGGTGCCACGCGGACTAAGGATGCCAGGGAGCTGCTCTATGCGAGGCAGAAGGTGGTGGTGACCACCAAAGCTTTTGGGCTGCAAGCCATCGACCTGGTTTACATCGACTATAAAGATGTGGACGGGCTGAGGCTACAGGCCAAGGAGGGAGCTCTCATGGGTTTTACTGGTAACATTTCTGCCTCTTCCTCTGACTGTAATCATGATTAATATCCTCCAGGTGCTCCTTTGATAACTGCGCTCGCTTCCCGTTGTTATCAGTTTTGGTTGTATTAATTGCGTGCCGTATCATTTCTGGATCCTCCCTGTGGGAGAACATTACAAAGGTCTCATGTGCTAAAAGCACTCAAGATGTCCTACTATTTAGATTTGTTCTTCTGTAATGACAGCATCGCCATAAAATGATATCTATTTGTGCTTCACAACGGAACAATTTACAGTCTGCATCCACTCTCAGTAAATATTAATAATTTAGACAACTGCATCCTGAGGAGTCGGTTTTTGATGCCGTGGCTCTCTGTCCAGAGCAGCATATCTTTGGGGGCAGCATTAGCTCTCATAAAATGTTGACATTTTCAGTTGCACGCTTAACAAATTTCCTTTAGTCCAGTTTTAGCACTGCCCCATCTATCATACCTTATACATAATAAGAAACCATAGCTATTTACTGCAGCTGGCTAATAACGCTGAAGTTGGTGTCTGGCATGTAGTTTCATAGCTCTAAGTTAAAGGGCTATTTCACCATTTTTTAAGAATATTGCCCACATTTGACCATCGCTAGTTTGAAATGTCAAATACGTACCTATATAGTTGGATCATATACAAAATTCTGACTGGTATTGGCAGATCAATAGTTTTTACTGTTTCTAACAAGTTATTTAAGAAAAGAAGGTTTGTTTGTTTTTTCATGAATGTGTTCATAGCAATTCTCTCCACGTTTTCTAGTTTTATTATTTTATCTCATTTAGTTATTTTATCCATCAAGAAGTCAAAATTAAATGTATCTCCATTTGGAAGTGGGAAAATAAGTAGCTGAATATCATGGTTTCTGCAGTGGTGAGAGTTCCTCAAGGCATTAGTTGCCATGGAAGGTAAAAAAATGGCAAAGAAGAGACATTGAATCAATGACCTGCTCTTCACGGGGCACGTTTCAAAGCACACAAAATACCTGCAACATCATGTTGTATCAGTGTGTAGGTTGCACTTCTTGCTGTTTCCCACTGAAACTCATCCAGGTGACCTTGTTTGCTACTTCCGCCCTCCCGTGTGTTCCAGAGTCATACGCGTGTGCGTGCGTGTGTGTGTATTTTGTTGTCTATCCTATTTCTGCATCTTCAGAGCTACACACAGCACATGATTCCTCAAGCTTAGGCAAGAATAGACCGAAAATCCTTTTTGTTAATTGTTTGCAGTTGTTTAGGCCTGACAGATTTGCAGTTTATCTTTCGGTGCATGAGGTCTGAAAAGCTGGGGAGGGGGAAACAGCTGGTTGATGAAATAAATGGTTCAGTTTGAAAGGGAGCAGAAGCATTTAAAGCAGTGGATTAGTGCCGTGCAAGCCATGGGCACTCGGTATAATCTTGGTTAGTAGCTATTACTGGCCCATGTGTGCTTAAGCAATAATACGGTGCTGCCAGAAGCTCTACCTGTGCAGTAATTGACCTTGGCACAACCTAAGCTGGGAGCAGCACCCATTAAGGGCAGAGAACAGAACACCAGTTCTCCATATTGGGGAGCTAAGGACAGAATTGTTTTGAACCAATGTGCACACGATAATGAAATATCGTCTTTCATAATATTGTAGTTAATTATTTTATTAACTTCCTATTTTATATAGTCTGAGCTGTTGGTTTGCATTTCTTTTTAGAGATAGAAAAACAATTCCTCTGCTCTCAGGGACCACGATTCACTTCAGTCCCCAGGACCCTGTCCATCATTCGCCTGAGAGCACTTTGCTAAATAGACGTCCTCCAATAAGGTGCCAGCCCCACACGGCAGCCCGGGATTGGCTGCAGGGCGTGAATGATGCATTTTAGGAGAACCAATGGATTGTAACCAAGGGCACCTGAGTCACCCAGCCGGCCCTGTTGGAACCATCATTCTCTTGTTGTCCTAAACAGCTGCACACACATACACACACAGATGGGCTGACATAAAGATACACTTTGTTGTGGTAAAATATGACTATATTTTATATAAAATATGGTCATATGGACATTATACGTCAAGCATTTTAGGTCTGATGTATAAATCTTTCCATCCTATAGGTTGGCTACATCCAGCCAAGTTCTTGTTTGTTTTTGTCTGTTTTTTGAAAAAAATAGTTTAAAAATATAAAAGCAAAAGCATTGTAATTATTCTATTGTAATATAACATGCTTTCTCAATAAAAATGCTTTCTTACATTTGTGGCCACCGGCTTTTGAACTATGTTTACTATGACATGAAAATGCAAACCAAGCACCTCAGAGTTAATGTGATCTTTGCCAGATCTTTTCTTCATGGGTTAACTAGGGTGGGCAGAGCTTGATGAAGCAACTGCACTGGGTCCCCCCCCCCGGTTCCCCTTCCTTCTCCTCTGTGATTTTCTTTTTTTTTTTTTTCTTTTTAACCCTACTCGCTCGTGCAGCCCGCCTGCACTGCCACCTTGAAGGATTTGTTTCTGGCGACAGAGCTAAGCCCTAAAGTGTCGGGTTCCCGCTGGCTGCCGCTGAGCCGCCGCTCTCGCCAGACATGTTCATAACCCTCAACTTTATCACTACAAGTTTGATCTGCAAATGTACATGGGATTATATCCGCAGCCTTCGCCCACATTTAACGGAGAAAATGGCTGTGTGTGTGTGCGCGTGTGTGAGATTGTGGCCAACTGAGACATAACTCCTTGTTAGTCTTCATTTCCAGCTTTTTAGCGACAGACTTTTCTTTTGCTAAAGTGAACTCTTATGAAGTTCTTGTGGTTTCATTCCCATCTGTTTCACCTCAGTCTGTTTGGACATGCAGTCAGAGACAAGTCAGTTATGTATTTCCATCTTCTCCTCTCTTATTACCTTTTAATCTTCCTATTCATCTCTTGCATAGAAGTTCTAAACTGATTTGCCCCTGCCCCCGTTCTCTTTTTTATCTGTAGCTGCACATTGATGTGTTTGCTATAAAATAGAAAGTAATAATATGAGCCAAAACAAAAATATTATTTTTTGTTTGTGGTAAAACAGATATATATTTCAGATCATTGATTTTTAAATACTCTGGGTCAGTTCACACCAGGATCTTTCTCTCATTTCCGTTTTGTCCAGTTCTACTTTGAATTTGTGCCAGTAGACAAACCATTTTGAACTTAGCTATTTTATTTTGCTTTGTTTACATCGGTAAATAAGTTCTTTTGACACAAAATGCAGATAAATAATCATGTCATCCATTGTGTTAATACACCCTATTTCCATATTTCCATCACATGTGGCCCACTTTAGTCTTGAAATATGACCTCTGATTACAGGTGCACTATTATGGAAAAAATGCTTCGTCCTTCATCACAATGTACCCACCACTTTAAAGCTTTAGAATCTCAGTCACTAAAACTAGACATTGAGTATCAGCAAGGATGGCACTAAAAATATTTCCAAATGCATTATTTACACGCATACTCATTGACACATCCTGCTAATTTTTCCAAATAAGTAATCCTTTTCTGCTGCAGTGTTGCACAAACTGATGTTGTGACTTCAGCTGGAGTTTGGCATACAGTCCAGCTCTACCCTTAATCAAAACAAAAAACTTGAGGGAACACCTGCTATTAGATGACGTTGATCAAAGTCATAAAACTGCATGAATGAGGTGAAGAGAGAGAATGATAGTTGTTAAAGCAGGTACCAATTGATGCATAGTGGGTATGAAACGTCCCCAGGAAGATTGTTCCCTTTTTTGTTTGAGAAAAACAAACAGGAAAACGTAACAAAATGAAATGCTGAAAGGGCAAAAATGACCAGCATTATGCTGGGGAAAAAAAAAAACATGCATTTTCCACTAAAAGAGCTAAATGTTGTGGTGTGTGGGGGTGTGCATGTGTGTGTGTTTCTCTGCAGGTAAGCAGGTCATTCACCCCGGGCAGATCCAGGCTGTGCAGGAGGAGTTCTCCCCGAGTCAAGACAGGGTACGGTGGGCCGAGGAGCTCATTGCTGCTTTTGACCAGCATCAGAAAGAAGGAAAGGTAATAATAGATGTAGAATCATGAATCATTTCTCTGTAATGATTTTGTTTCGACCTACTGATGGAGATTCAAAAAGCTGATGATCAAAACTCTTACAATTTTACATCGCACAGTTCCCACAGATTAAAGTCTTGAAGTCCTGGCATGATCAGAGCTGTTTTATTTGGCTGTATGAGGCATAAAGTAATGCAGAGCACCCCCTTCCAAAATAACTAAAACGTTCTTTCATATAAGCACTTGAAAACTACTAGTGAAATTAGTTTGTGCTCATGCTGTTTTTTTAAGTCTGTGCATCTAATTCAAAATAACAAAATACAAAGGTTCTATGTAATTATTTTTACTGTAGCAACAGCAGCAGGAATAGTTGTTCTTCGTGTATGAATAAAAGCTAGAATAAATAATAAAGGATTAATGCTACATGTATTCCTTTTTTTTTTTGCATAAGTAGCCAATGTAATAAAACTGCAGTCTTTTTACTTGAGAGTATGATGCCATGGAAATCTAATACTGGCTCTTGTCTGATTGTATTATAAAAGAGCAGCTATTACAGGACCCATCTGTAACTGGCCAGCATCTCTCTGCTGCCCGTACGCTGCGATGACACGGCTGTTTCTCTGCTCCGACGCTCACACTGATCCTTTGTGTGCACACCTCCATAGCTCAGGCTGCATACTGTACACCCCCGAGTGACTCTCAGGACAGTGAGGGGAGGGGAGTTGGGCCAATTAAGTGTACAATATTATTGTCCCTAATTTAGTGCATGGTTGGAGCCTGTGTGCCGAGCTCTGTGGGCTGTCTGCTGAGGTAATACACAATCTGCCCGCCACCTCTCTCTCCCTGCCAGGGCAGCGCCCGAAGGGATTCATATCTTAGCCGTCCCTCAGCCGAGCCCTTCGTGTGTTTGTGTGTGTATTTTATTTATTTATTTATTTTTTACTCTTCCTTTGTCTATCCAGTTTCATGTCTGAGAAAAAAAAAAAAAAACCATGCTATTATACTAACTCCCAAAATATTGGCAGAATTTTGACTTCTGCAACCGATTATATGTATGAAACGAGCGTTTCCAGTGAAATGTTTGTGTTTCTCCTCAGGGTGCGTTCACCTTCCGCGGCAGCATGATTGACTTGCCCTCGCTGAAGCAGGCTCAGAACATCCTGACCCTCGCTGCGGCGGTGTCGAAGAAATAATCGGAAGGGCCGCAGGTCTGAAGCAGGACAGGAAACTGGAAATCTCAGTTTGAGAGAAAATGAGCACTTCAAAAACTTTACAAACCATCCCCCTGATGCAAGATTACAGTGGAAAACATGGTTTATATTTGTTTATATTTTGTGTTGTGACAGGAATATGTAGCTATGTACGTGTATATACTTATCAGAATCTCACTTGTATTTGCTGTGGTGTGTGAGTAGTGTGAGCAGTGCTGTCCTCTGGAAACCTTGCGCAGTTTTTCTGATAGCGTGTTCACCATCGTGCCACTGTGCAGCCTGCACGCCCACACCCTCCGTCGCTTCAAAAGTCGTGATGAATGCTCTCCCATCAGCACGTCCTGGCAGGGGGGGCAAGGGGTAAACAAACAACACCACTCTGTTGTGGTGGGTCCAGTCCTCGGGCCTCGTAGCTCTACTCGGGACCTCCGCCGCCTGCCTTCAGACGAACTTCCTCATGTTTTTGTGTCAAAAAAGCTAAAGAAGAAATGCTTAATTTCATTTGTGTTTTTATTTTCAACTGCAAGGCCTGAAAGTAAATTGTGCGCAGCAACATTTTCACTCATTTTCTACATTGGGGCGACGTGCGCTTACAGCGGCGTAAGTCAAAAATAGCTTCAGCGGAACATGAAAAATGAACTCCTTAATGAGCGGAGTGAAGAAGTCACAAATGAAAGCACAAAAGGGGTCTTTGTGGAGCACTTGTCTGACTCGCAGAGGCTGTGAAGTGGGTGTGATGTTCGAGGAGAGACAGATTAGTGGCCATGTTGCTCCAGCAGACCAGGACCGAGGCTTTGTCTCTCTGACTGCGGATGGGAGGATAATTGAGGGGGTGTCGAATGGTTAATAGTGCCATTGGTGACCATGGTAATGAAAGGCGCCATACCACCTCTACCCCACCTCATCCCTGCTCTCTCACTCTTTTTTTTTTTTTTCCACCATGTTTCTTTCCCTTTACTGTATGATGTATTGTGTCTGGGACAGACCCGGTGTCCATGCCAGTCCTGTCCAGACAAAAAAGAAAAAAAAAAAAAAGAGAGAGAGAGAAGGAGACAGAAACAGCTCCTGTGTCCAGCCAAAGATCCCGACAGTAAGCCGTTGCACTGGCAATTGGCCACATCGGTGATTTGAAACTGGTTCACTCTTTGCTGCCATATGAACATATTGAGCTTGTTTTCAAACACTAATGGATAAAAAATGTTTTGTTCGATTGAAACGTAACATTTGCAGCCGGTTTTGGACTTTCTGTGATGTTATCAAATGTGTAAACTCTAAAACAATTAACGTATAGTTTGCCTCGATTACTTAGAATGCAGATTGTTGCCATACTTTTCTCTAACCTTTGCTTAACTTTGAGATGTTTTCCTCTTGCTTGTGAAACTTTCGCACATTTGCATTAAAAATTGCTCCGGTTAAAAATGTTCAATCCAAAAATGCTTGTCGTTTTAGGCCAAATAAGTTATAAAATTAACACGTTAACTTGATCTCTGGGAATCAAGTACAAAAGAACAGGTGAAATGTATGAAACACAAACATGTAAACCAAGTTCATAAACAGTCAGAAAAAGTACTGAATTGAATGTTAGTTTGTTACCGTTTAATGTTAGATGTTTATTTTGTCTATATTTCTGCCATTCATTCAATTTTTTATTTTTCAGAAATGACTACTATTATTAATTTATTCATTTTTATGTGGTTGTTGCTCCGGCTCAAGATTTTACTGATGATGTTGTGATGAACCTAGAATGTCCAGTCGAACACACATTTCAGCTAGCCCAATATGTTTACCATAAATTTGTTAATTTAATAAGCATATCAATTCATTATTTTGATATTAAATAGTTAAATATTATGGGTTTTTTTTTAGTTAAGTTGTTGACTTTAGTTTTTTTGTGTACTGTACTGTACTTTGGTTATATTTAGAAAATTCTCAAAAAAAAAAAAAACATACTTACAGAAATCTGAAGATATGCAAAATAACTACAATAATTTGAAGCGCAACCATTCAGGCAGCTGCCTCCTCTTACAATGCTCTGATGCAGTTTCTGTTACAGCCCTGAAACAGATCAAGACAGAAAACATCTGGGTACACTCAACAAACTTTTTTTTGTTTTTTAGCTGGCATCACTGTCTTTTCCAATTCAAATCCTGTTCACCGTAACCGCCTGAGGTGCAACATAGTGTAATAAGTGTCAAACTAAAAATGTCCTAGTTAGTGAGAATAACTTTGGCTCTATGTTGCCGCATTCAGGTGAATTTTTGAGGCAATTAAAACATTATTTTCTACAGTAAAACAGCTTTTTACAGCCCCTATTCAGAGTGCTGTGGAGTTGCATGAAAGGCCCTCAGAAAGCCATTTAGCCTCACATGGCTGTGAATGCCCCACGCTGCAAGCCCACCAGAGCGTAACAGAGTGACTTTAGTTTTGCAGGAGCCCCGTTTGACGGGACAACTTGACTCTGCAAGCTGCTCTGCTCCAACAGGTGCCCCCCACCCACTGACAGGAAGGAAGACCTCAGAGCAGAAGGAGGGGGGGAAACTGCAACACGGGCATCATTCAGGGACAAAGCAAGCTCCTCGTGAGGATAAAGGAGCAAATGATTTGGACAGGTTTATATGTTTTTGTTTGTTTTTTTTAAGAAATGCGTAGAAATCTCTTCTCCTATTGTTTCCCCCCCCCCCCCCCTAACATCTCTGTGGATTACAGGAATTTATCCCAGTCTGGCTCTGCTGCGTAATTCTGCGTGACATTTCTATTATATAATAACGCGATAATAATATTAACAGTAATACAAATTCACGTCTTCGCTCGGCAGTCTTATTTAAATACATGTCTCCGGTATTCCCTGAGAGATTAAATTACAATTAACACGATTAGAACCTCACAGAAAAAAAAAAAAAAAAAAATGTGACGGGGAATCAATTAGGCAGCGAGCTGCGTTTCATAGCCCGGTAATGTGCCGGTCGAGATTGCTTTCATAAATAATGAGCGCTTCAGCGGAGGGAGAGAGAGAGAGAAAAGGCTCGTATGCAAAACACCGTGAGAGGAAAATTAAAACGAAATGTTTTACATATTTCCCCATTAATCCAAATGGGACCCGTGCGGCACAGATAGTTTTCTTCTAATTCCCCCCGCCTCCCTCCTGCCCGGGGATGCTCAAATAATGACTTGATGTTTTAATAGACTTCTAATGGCGATGTATGACAGACTAATTGCAGCGGCAGATTTTATTCCGAAGCAATGCGAAACGCGGTTTGAGAGGAGAGGGTTTATTTATTCATTTGTTTATTTATTTGAATATATCGGAGCTGAGAGGGAGGAACACGTTTCACTTGTGCTAATTAGCATCCGATAATGCCGTTTGCTTTAGCTGTGGAGCTGTGGAAGCGATTTAAGCTCAGGCCATACCTCAGAGATACTGACAGAAGGGTCGTTCATGCACGGCCCCTCAGGCGGACAGCTGAACGCTCGGTTTCTCCTATCAGCTTAAAGTTTACAAAAAAAAAAAAAGAGGGAATTTCTGCTTTGCGTTCTACAAGTTTGACCACTAAATGGATCATAAAATGATGCATTTTGAAGTAAAAAAAAATAAAGTGCTTTTTATGTGAGCTATCGGGCCTTTTAAACAATATTCCAGCGAGCTCTTTTTTTTTTTTTTTTTTTTTTTGCCACATACGTGACATAATTGACCGTCAACCGACTTTATATATCTTAATGTTTCATTCTGATTATAAGCCATTTGTGAAGCCGCTTTGATGACCGTAACAGTGAGCTGGCCTGGATGTGAAATCTACCAAGGCCCGTCTCTGCTGCGTCAGCTGGCACATTATACCATTACTAACTCAATTTAAAAGGGGCTCTAAATGTTCCTCTTTTTTTTTTCTTTTAGCAAAGACAGAAACAAATATGTAATTACTATAATTTACCTTTACCATATGTTTTACAAAGAATAAAATAGATAAATTTTCACTTATTTGCATGTTTTTGTTTTGTTTTTGGATTTGCACAAGAAGCTGCAATTATATATATAT
>CAEGAE010024599.1:0-26996 GCA_903067095.1 Girardinus metallicus
GTCTGTCCTGTAACCAGTGGGCAGCCAGTTCGAACTCTGCTCATCTACATTGTTGTGTCTTAAGACAATTCACCTGCTTCGACTGCTGCTGATGTCCAGACTGACCCATCAATAGCAGCGTTTCCTTACAAACCTTTGTCGCTATTCTGCTTATCTCAAAGAAAAAAAACCCCACAATTTCACAATTGCTGTGTTTTGAAATAAAATTAAAATCACATGTGAATAAGCATGTTCACGTGATAAGACATTAAAAATCCTGGCAGTGACAGATGTGAATAGTCACTCGAGATATATTCATAGTTCAGCCGTGACGCTAACGTTCATCATCTGTCGGCCATCAGAGGAGACGTCGGCGTCTCATTCAGGCGTTGGAGCGACAAGAACCTTATACTTGGGAACGGCCGCACATGCGGCGATTTGGGGGAATTGCAGTCGGCTATTTTACAGAACAGCTATGGATTCAACACTTTCAAATGACACACAACTTTTGGTGAATTGTGAGATGTTGTGAGAGCTCTAGTGGAGCCGGCTGCACATTGTCGGAAGAAAATGAAAGCTAACCATCATCCTCCTACTACTTTCTGTCGTCTTCTTCATAGTTTCCGGATGCTGATCATGTAACTCGTGATGCAAAAAAAGTCTTTCCACTGCAGTTTCGATGCGGCCGATAAACAACCTCATCCTAAGTCAAAAATGTTTTATCAAAAAACACAAGAATTTCAAAAATTGCCGTGTTTCCATTCAACAAATTTATTTTTGCATTTTTAACTCTCTCAGTTCAGTGGTTAATGAAACTAACACAGCCACTGGCTGGGTGACTGAATGCTCTCGGCTCCTCTGGACTCGATAAAATGCTATACAAGTATAAGTCGTTTTTCAAGGAAAGCTTTAAAATGTGTTTAAAGCACATCTGCAGCATTCAACTGTGGCATTTAAAATTCAAAAACACCATTAATGACAAGAAATCTCCTAAATCTGCTCGGTGTGGGGATTAAGCTGTGGGGTGTTGAAATTAGCTCTTATGACGACTCTATTAAAACAGAGAGGCCGCAGCTCAGCCTGCGGTTTTACCTTTCTCTTTTTGTAGCCTCACACTTCGGGATCATGAGGCTCACATTTAATGGCCGTCTTTTACAGAGGCAGTAGATCTCACTGAGTGATTTATTGCTGTTTGGTAGAGTAGCTGTCTTGTGAAAAGAGATCGGCATCACTGTTGGGGGTAAATTTAACAGTTTGTGTTACAGTTTGATAGCATTTACATGCTGATTTAGCTCCCAAGAGTGTCCCTCAATAGTGTTGCGCCACAAGCTGTAATATAACTGTCTTAATTAAAACAGTCATCTGAATTATTGAATTTACATATGGCCTAAATGGGACAATTATTTTAAAGTGAACGTCAGCTATAGAGAGTCTGACACATTGCTTGGCATCTCAGTAAATGCCTTTAATTACAGTAGGATATTACACTTTTTAAAAAATACCTTAATGTCAGGTTTTTAAAACCTAAAATCTGAAGAAAGACAGAGACACAATGGTTAAGTTTTCACACCAGTGAGGAGAACGAGCAGAGTTACAAAGCTAACTCTACTGCATTCTAATCGTTTCTCGTTTTCCCCTCTTCCTATTCTCACTTTAGGGTGGTCCCGTGTTACATTTGCCTTACGTTTGCCTTCTAAGGGAGGGGGTGAACACTTCATCTCAAGGCAATATGGAATAGCATGGTCTCACACAGATAACAACTAGTTAATCTCATGCTCAGAACACAATAGCTTCACAAGTCTCTATCTTGTAAAAACAGGATGTTTCAACCATTGAGTCTCCACTGCATCTAGTCGCCACTTCTGCAAACAAACAATTTACACACACAGAGAAACAATGTATTAGAAGTGAATACAGCGGTGAGAATATTGATCCTTACGATGAACGTTTTAATGGTAATACATGGAATGAAAAATGTGAGAACATATATTTACATTTTCCTAACGCTTAATTTAGTCAATGGGAGAAAAGTCCCAAACAAATTAAAATGACTGCTTACCAAATCCCTGGTGCCACAGTAAATGTCGCTTTTAACATCTTTAAAATAAATATCTCTGAAGATTTTTTTTTTCTTTACGTTGGAATTTCATAAGTTACAACTTTCTGTCATTAATATGTAAATATCTCCATATCTTGTTTTGGAGGCATGTCAGGTAAAAACCTTTTTCTGTCCTACCACCACAAACATAAACATGTAGAATTTGCTAAATTCTACTAGCGCTTTTACAGGCTCCATGCGCTTTGTTCACCTGGGCCCGAGGCAGATTATTTTCAGCAACTAAACCTGCAGGCTGGGTTGGTGTGAAACACAGGATGGATAGCTAGAAAAATACCTCATATTCTCAGTCAAGTACGGTGGAGGGTCTGTAATGCTGTGGGCCTGTTTCTCAGGCAAAGGTCCTGGGAAATTTGCTCGAGTGTGTTGCATCATGAACATTTAGAAATGCCAGAACAGTTTAAGCAAAAATCTGGTGAAAGAAAACTGAAAATGGGTTACAACTGGGTCCTTTTAATAGAATAATGCTCTAAAGCACAGAGATGGTTTGCCAGAAACTAAACAAAAACCTAAGTAAAAAAAACACCTGCAGATTTAGAGCGTGCAGGAGAAGACCCAGGACTCTGGACTACTGCGAGAGGAATTATTGTGAAATGCAAAGCAATGACAATAGTATCAAATTATGCCACTCTAATAAAAGACTAACATTTATTACACATATTTGACATGGGTGCCTATAAAAGGAACCAGCAATATATTTTCCCTGTCATTGACATTGTAAGATTCAGCAGTCTCGGCAGAACATAAAATAAGAGCAAGGCGTCATAATGCAAGCCATGTTGTTGTGAAAACTCCGGGCACAGCACGATTTATAAAAAGCAAAACGGAACAACACTTACTAAGGAGATATGAGAAGTCTTCTGATATGAAACAAATGTAACTCTATGTCCAACATTGCGTCCTTCTAAGTGCGTCTATCTTTAAGCAATGCTTCAAATCAAAAACTTTAGGAGGCTGATCATCGCTACAGATTTCTTGCAGCACATCCAGTCTTCAAACCAACCTCTCGTTTTAGATTTTTTTTTGATAATAATAGCAGTTTCTGAAACTAAATTACAAAACAGAAAACATGAACATGAGCATAACCATGGAGCGACACGTGTCTGCCATCAGAAGCTGTCCGTGGTGACGCTGGTGACCTGCGGCTGCACTCTGTTCCTGCCGCAGCTGAAGAGCCAGGCTGCCCTCCTGTGGCGGTAGCGTTTGGACAGCAGCACATAGAGCACCGGGTTGATGCTGGGGTGCAGGTACTGCAGCATGGTGCAAATGAAGTAGAACGTCTCCCAAGCCCGTCCGTGGCGGTACAGTCCCAGGTACACGCACAGCTCCAGCACATATCCAGGCAGCCAGCATACGGAGAAAGTAGCAGCAGCCAAAAACACCAAGACAGAGGCTCTACGGGTGTTCCTGGCACTGGACACCGACATTACGGGGCTCTTGTGGAGAAAGAGCGCCAGGCGAACGTAGTTGAAGGCGATGACCAGCATTGGAATAAAGTAATAAAGCACAAACTGGCTTAGGACCACTTGGTAGTGGTGCTCATGAATGGTTGGAAGACAGAAGCTGAAGTTTGCCAGGCTCGGGTTCAGACTTTCCTTGGTGGCAAACATTCGCAGAGGCAGGCTGATGAAGAAACTCAGGGCCCAGACCAAGACAAACATGAGGATGACCAGGTCCATGGTGGGAGGCTGGTACGGGTTGGTGATGATCATGGCTCGAGTCATGGAAACGGCGCACAGCGAGTACGTGCTCGCCGCCAGGCTGAACGCCAGCAGGAACTGGTAGACCTTGCAAGAGATGTCGCCCAGAGGCCAAGAGTGACTTACAGCGGAGTGCAGAGTGAAGGGGATGAGGAGGAGGGTTAGGAAATCAGCCAGAGTCATGCTGAGAAGAAGGATGTCCAGGCGATTCTTACGCAGTGTGTTTTTCTTGGCAAACAAGGAGAAAGCCAGCAGGTTGGCACAGAAACCAATGCCCAGGATCACGCCGCAGACACAGGCAAAGATCACCCCATACGTGTTGGGAACGGCCATGTTAGCACTTGTTGGTCACCTGAAAAAAGACAAAACAATTTTCTATTACTTCCAAACTTTTACGTTTTGTTACTCAAGCTTTATTTTATGTTCTTCCTCTAAATGAACCAGTGTGTTGCAGAAGTCTTTGTACGTTTAGACCTTTCCACACATGTTGTTACATTACAACCAGAAACTATTAGATGTCTTTTGTGGATTTCATGTGTAAGATAAAGACAGAACAGCCTGTAATTGGGAGTGAACGTTAAATAACCTACCACTGTCATTTTGCCTTTCAAAAAAAGTCTGGTCTGCGTTTGCACAGTTGCTGCTAAAAAGTCTGCACATCCCTGATAAAATGCAAGCATTTTCTGACATTTTGTTAAATAAGACGCCAATTAATCATTTCAATGTCTTTTCCACCTACTGCATGTATTGTGTAAAATCCAATCTTTGAATTTGTCAAAGGGAAATTTAAATGTTACTGTCATTCTGCTGGCAGCACCCCTGACAACATTCATATTCAATAAAGTAGAATATGCTTTCTGATGATGCTCACTTGTCAAAAGTACCTTTTGAAAACAACAACCTGTAACCAGGTACTAAACATGCTTTTCATCAGCCCAGATTTCATTGGTTCGATGTGATATTCAAGATGTTGTAAACAAAAATCATCATAATTAACAAAAATAAAGGCTTGAAAATATCAATCTGTCTGCAATTAATCTATATAATTAGTTTCACTTAGTTAAGTGAGTTATTTAAATAAATATACTTTTCACTTATATTGACCTGGTCTGTAGTTGCTGTCACAGTTTTTGCACAATAAACTACTTCAAATGTTTGTTTTTTTTTTGTAAAGAACTATATAAAGAAAACTATTAACTTAGGTGTTTATTTCCACAACAATTTTGTAGCAAAAGCGAAAAACATTCAAAAATACTCTGAAAAGAAACCAAATTAATTTTTTTTATTTCTTATTATAAGTGTTATTGTTCCTGGAAAAATATTTATTTGTAGGAAAATTAATAAACATGAGTAAAGCGAGCCTATTTGAAATTCGCTAATACCAATAACAGTGCAATAAAGGATGAATAATTATAGTTGCACCCACCATTGTTTTTCCTCAGCTGTTTCTTCTCTGCTGCATCTGTAAATGAAAGTGCCACATAACTTGTGGGGAATAAGTTGTTTGTTTTGCTGATTTTTGTCTCGTTGAAACGTTCCAACCAGGGCAGACCGTCGACCTCTTTGGACTCATGACAAAATGTGACAGCGAAAGGTGAGCGCATGAACAGCAAACATTACTTGAACCAGATTGATTCTAGTCGACTGGGTTTAAGGAGAAACGTTCTCCGCTGTCTAGAGACTGAGAGAGAGAGCAGTAACATGTTCCATATGCCTGGCAGGTTGGCGGTGAAACGTCCATACTCAATCACTTTTATGTGCTCAGCTGTAGCTGTAAACAAATATATAGGGCATTTCAAAGGGTTTTTAATGTTTACAAGCAGAAATAACATCCATGTCATGTTGTTTCATGTTGTAGAAAAAGTCTGAGATTGTTTAGCTTGATACATGACAAATGTTCCCAGAGCTTTTCCAGTTTTCTGCTCAGTTTTAGTTCGTTTCTTAATGCTGCAAATGCATTGATCTAGCTATAGCCTTCATTAAAAATGACCCAATTCTGTCTATGCAAACTCTTTTTTTTTTTCTTTTAAATATCAGTCACGCTATGATACTATGAGCCCCTTCAGAACAGAGATATTAATGTTTCTCCGTATTGCTCTGATTGATTTCTCCTGTGCGATCTGCAGGCTCCTAACAGTGGCTTTATCAGGCTTTCCACAGCATTTATGGCTCTGTGTCAGCTAATGGCCTGTGGTGTACACTGCTGCTGTTAGCACAGGATATAGCTGACGTTGATGCATTTGGTTGCCACACCATTACCAGTATCTGTGTCTTTTCTATCGGGGATTGTTAAAAAAAAGCCACAGGGTCCTCAAGTGGGACATTAACAGCTTTGTTGTGTGCTGCATGAGCCAAAAAGTCAACATAAGCGTCAATATGTTTTTGTCATTTCCACACCAACCTCTAAGGTAAGTTTTAACCCATAAATTACTCTGAATCACAGCCTAATTGCACTTCGTCACACACACATGATGTCATTGTGTTAGGAAAAAGGCCTAACCTGCAGTTTAATTAGCTCTACTTTGCAGCAGTGTTCACATTTAAAGTCTACGAAATAAATCTATCTACATATATTTTTTTAAAGAAGTTGAAAATACTTAATAATTTAGATCAATGTTTATTTTTAGTCTTTCCAGGGAGCTGCAGCATCATAAAAATACTAAATTCTGCTGGTTTTGCCTTGTTGTTTAAGATCAACTAATGAATTTATTTTAATGGCATACAAAGATAAACAGAACTACAAAGTGGCATTTTAAATGGAAATGTCATCTATAAAGGGAAAGTAGTTATCCCGTTTTAGGCCATTAACTGTGATTGACCACCTCTTTTAAAAAAACTGAGATCAACTTTATCAAGCCACACCCAAGCCTGACTACTGTCCAGAACTGTAACATCACTTGAACTGACCCGATCTGGCAACATGAATATGTGTATATCTGGCAACAAGGTCAATAAAGACACCACGAATTAAAAGGTACCTAAAAGCTACTTTTTTAATGTGTGATTAACTGGAAACATCTACAGCATTCCCTCAGTGCAAGTCCAGAACAACGAAGCTAGGCTGAGCTTTGGCTTATTTATTCTAAGCAAAACAAACAAACTGTAACTTAATTCAACAGAAGCGTTTTTCTGACGATGCCTCTGATAAGTTATGAGTCCATAAGGGATCTGAGGTGAGGAAGGAAAGCAGTACCATCAACAACAGTCGCTACGCTAAAATTCAACCACAACGTATGTAACTAAAGTGCATAATGGAATTAAATCAGCAGCACCGTGATACATTCACAAAATAAATATAGACTTTTAAAGTGAAATAAATTATGGCTGAACCGTTTGAACAGAGGTACAGTCAGGCAAAAAGAAAGTTGACCCTCTGCGAATTGAAACGGCTTGATTGAATAACCATCGGCAGGTGTAAGGTCTTTGTTACCATAGTGTCAAGGAGAAAAACCTGCTGCTGATGCCTCTTAGTCTACGATGAGATGTTTATTTCTCTGTGAAGAATATTTAAGACAGTTGACAATCTTCCCAGGAGAGGACCTTCCACCAATGTGTAATGTTCAAATAAATCCCAAAAAATCCATAAAGATACATCTCATACTCTACACGCCTGTAAATGTAAAAGTTTATGACAGTACAAGCAGAAAAGGACATAGAAGTGTGAGCTTATTAATGAGGTTTGCCGGAAAAGTGCTCTTACGTCACAAAATACTGTCAGGTTTGCAAGAATGCATCTGTGTGAACCTCAAGACTGAAAACTTGACTTGATCAGGTTTGGTGAGAGACAAAAGCATCACATCAACGCATCAGCCTGACTTTCAGACACGGCGGTGGAGGGCTGAGAATCTGGGCTTGCTTGGTAACCAGAGGACCCGGACTCACCTTTGAGCCAAACATGAGCTAGTCTGCACACGAAGGTTTTCATGAGGCTGTTCTGAAGCCATATTACTGACATTAAACTAATGTCACATTGAAACAATGAAACAACGCTGTATAGAAAGGAGTGTGGGGAGAAAAGGGATCCACATTGATGTGAGTGACTACATCCAGCTAATGGTGGCTCAGCAAATTATTGAGTCGTAGGCTGTAATGACTTTCAGCCATATTGACTTCATCTTTGTTTAATGATTAATGACATACTGAAATCTGTTGAGGGGTTTTATACACCTGAGGTTAGAGAGAAGTACTTTTAAAAGCCGATTAAGCTCAGAGCGTTAATTTATGACATTGGAAGAGGGTGTACTTTCTTTTTACCGTGACCGTATGACCGGAGCAGTTTGTCGGATTTCTTGTTCCTTTTAGGCTCTTACCTAAAAGGAAAATAAGTATTTCCTCGTCTGCTCGGCCTGTGTACACGTTTGGTTATAGATTACAATGTATACAAAAAGACGCTCCAGGGACGACCAAGTTACAGAGGCGGGACGATCTTCCTAATAAATATGAACCTAAGATTTCATGTTGAAACTCCAGGAAGTATGCAAAATACAAACAGTTTATCATACAAGCACAACCCTGACTCCAGAAACAGTCTGTCAGGGATCAGTCTGTGTCAGTGTCTTAGTGCAGCACCATAAAAAAAAATTTAAAAAAAGACCTGGGGTCTATAGACGGGGTCTCTTCACGGCCCCTTCCCAATGGCTGCGCGGGCTCTTCTCCTCTTCTTCTCATTCTCTCTGCGTCGCCCTAACCGGACCTTTTTTTTCCTCTTGGTGGCAACTTTAAGGTCGTGCTCCTGGTAGGCAGCGGCTTTGTTGGTCTCCTGGGTGAGGTGGGGAACCGCCCCTTCCAGGTTTACCCTCTCTAGAAGGTCCTTGCTGGCCCCTTGGGGCTTCTGTTGTAGGCTGCTCCCACTGAACACTTGGCTCTGGGTCCGGCTCTGCACAGGTGGAGCGTGCTCCCCGGCCGTGTGCACCTCCTCCAGCAGCTCCTGTAGCCACGTGCGGCGCCTGTACTCCTGGATGGAGCGGCTCTTGTCATGTAACAGCTGGGCGTGGCTCACTGACCTTCTCCTGACAGAATCAGAAAAGAGGGTTTGTTAAAAACAGAGAGAAAGTGTTGAAAATTAGCTTAATTTTGATGTCTGGAGCCTCCGTATAGTTAATCTACTGACAGTATGTGATATATTTTTACCCTTTTTTGAAATTCTTATGATTATCAAATGTTTATCTTAAATATTTAGAACAACAATTCTTAGTTTTTCCTGTAGCGCTTGGTCACTCCGCAGTGTTGAGTTTATGTGTGGCAGCTAAAATTTATGGTCAGGATTCAGGAAACCTCAGTACAGTAGGTGGCAGCACAAACATGTCTGAGACCTGTCACTACTGTGACTTTAAGACCAGCCTAAGAGAAAGAACCCCCTCATACACACATACACACACACACACACACATTTCTTACTTTATTATGTCCATGTAAAATGGATCTGCACTTTCTAAACAGAATTAGTTGAAAATTTTTCATGAATTTCGACACAATGGTATTTTTATGTTAACCCTAAAGTTTATGCATTCAGTCGTAAACTGTAAATTATAACTTACGTTCTGTTAATGAGCACATCAGCTGTTCTCCCTTCGAAAGTCACTGGGAAGCAGAGCAAAAACACAGCCAGACTCCACTGGTGAAGCAGCACTAAAGCAAACATGCTTGATCCAAAAAAATCTGAAGAACAAAATCACGTTATGAGTTACTGAGTAAATAAATAAAACATATCTTATTCATTTTTAGATTTTAAGATTTACTGCTATCTACCAATCTCTAATGTTTAATAAAACAAATAAATGAATAGATAAAAATAAAATCTGAACTTACTCAACCTTTCCAGTTAAATTCCACAAAAAAAACGCCAAAGGTTAAGAAATTAAACTCCAGAGAAAAATATGTTCGAAAACATTTGAAATTATCCTGCCATGTGCATTTTTTGGTCCATCTAGTATCTCTTGTGGTGTAACGTCAGCCTCGGGAAATTCCCCACGAGTCTCCTCCATTCATTTGCCTCCCAACAGTGTGTGTGGAGCTATTTATTTCTCCCCAGTGTCCAAATTAAAAGAGGGACAAAGATAGAAAGAGTAGCAGCAGCAGCCCCATTAGCTGAGGCGTTGCAACGCTACCCTGTTCTCCAGCAAGCTCTATGAAGAGTTACTCTGAAGCAGCATCATCATCATCATCATCTCTGGTGGCCCGAGCCGAGAAAGAAAACATCTCAGTCCTGCGCAGTGAGGGAGCCTGTGTGTGTGAGAGGAGCTGAGTGAAAGTTAAACTCCGCTTTAGGTGAAGATGCAGCCACCTCAGCCTCGATCCAGTCTGTGCACCCTCCCCAACCTTCCAAACCCTCACCTCTGTCCCTCCCCCCTTACCCTTCACACACACACGCACCACACACACACATACACACACACACACACCTGCTGTGACATGGAAAGACGCCCAAAGGACCACCACACACAGAGAAAGAAAGAGAAACTCTTTAGCAAATGTTATTTTAATAATATCAAATACTTTTACACACAGCCAAACAAGAAAAGGCCACAAATAAAGCATGCAGTGGTAAATCTTTTGTAAAAAACATTAGTGTATAGGGGTAACCATACGCTAACCAAGTGGAGAGTGAACGGTTGAAGGCGAGGGGCAGGGTTCCTCCAAGGTAAACACCTCGGCCTAACCACTCTCCCAGGGGAGAATGACCATAACCTCAAAGAAATCCAACCCACAGCCTCTCGCTGCAGACCATTCAGTTCACCGCCGTTCTGCCTCGGCAAACCAACTCACCACCGAATGGTCACAGTGGCTTCTGGGGGGGGGGGCCTCACATATTCACCTAATGCAGTGAGAAGAGTGCGTCGTTTTATGGCGGCTCTGTTTACTCCCAGATTCGCTTGTTTGGATAGGGAATCAAGTCTTATAAAAATAATTAACTCTGTGACAAAGTGACGTGAAAATACTCCGAAGGTTAGTGTTGGAGCTGCCCGTGGGAAGAAATATTCAGGTACTGCAGTGCAAGCTACGACTGCATGTGAGATGTTACGCAGCTTTACATTTATTAAACTTTATAGGCAGGAAAAACTGCAGCGTGGATTAAAAAATGAGGGACTTTCCATTGATGTTTGCAAGGTCAGTGGCAAAGTTGTGTCATGAGATGTTGCTTTTTCGTGATTTTAATTCTTAGTTTAAAATGTATAACCCTAAAAGGCTTCTGCCAGAAGCAGCCAAGGCTAAATGAAAAACTCCACTGGTCTCCTCCGGCACTGTAGACGTGTTGTTTTCTTTTTCTGTTGGTTTCTTGCAGTGACTAATTGTTACTGCTGTTAATTGATAGGGTTAGAATGATTGATTTTAAGTTTTAAAGGTTCATCTCAACCTCAGTCTCATGCCTTAAAGTCAAGTCAGGACAGCATCCCCACAGCATGATGGTGCTACCATGCGTCACCATGGGGATGGCTCTTTTGGGGTGGTTTGAAGTGTCCTTTCTGTATTTGTTTTTGTTTGGTACATGTATCATTTTGCACGTACCATAAAAAAATATCTATGTTGTCCTCAACTGAATAAAGACTTTTCCTTTTTGTTAGTTTTGTCCTCTTTGGGATGGACTGCAAATTGGATGTTTCACGTGTTTCTTTTAAGAATGGTTTTCTTTTTGTCACATTTCCATAAAACCTAGACTTTTGGACAAACCAAAGTACATTTGCGTTTGTTTTTTTGGGAGTTTTCCCATTTGGCTGCAGCTTCAAATCACCATGAACCTCTGGGCTGTTTCTCTTGTCTAGTTCTCACCGTGTCCAGCCTGTCTAATTCTGCGATTGGTCTTCGTAAGTTTGCAGTTGTGCCTTACTATTTCTATTTTCAGATGACGGATTGAAGAGAGCTCCAGGAGATACTCAAAGCTTTGGATATTGTTTTACAACCTAACCCTGCTTCATACTTCTAGATATATTTATGCCTGACCTTTTGGTGTGTTTCTAAGCCTTCATGGTGCTGTTTGCTCACCAGTGTTCCCAAAAAAAACCCTCTGAGGACGTCAAAGAACGGCTGTAATTATTCTGAGATTAAGTTAGACACACCTGGTGACTTCTGATGGCAACTACAGTTGTAATGGGGTCAAAACACTTTTCAAGACAATGTGCTTCAAAATGAGCAAAATGAACAGTCGAACAACAGTTGTGTACTCCTTGTTTTGCGTTTCATGGACAAAAATGTGCTACAGATACCACAAAAATACATTTTCACAGAGATTTTACTGCATTCCTATGTTCTTTTTCTTCATCATCACACAGCTGGCAAGCTTGGTCCCATAAATTCTTATTTGGTACAGTTTGTTCTGCAGTTTCTTCGAGCTTTCAAAGTAATTATTGCATACTGTAATTGGAAACAAATGAAAGTTAACAGTGAAAATCGGATTTAGTGTGGGTGTGCGCAGAATTACCAGGAGTCCTTCGCTCTTGCTTCAATTCAGTTTATGTCTGGTGCAATCCGTTTAAACGTTGCCATGAATCATTCCTGGGTTTTGACCAGTTCTCCGTGGGCAACAGAGCGTACTGTGTTAAAACCCAGAGATTTCAGTGATCCTTTTATGTTTCCTTTAACGTCTCTATGGTTCATAAAGATGGTGCAAGGATTACATGGTTTTATGTGACTGTTCCTTCGTAGGTGGAAACCAGCGTTCTTGGTGGACTGAGATAACGTTGGTGGTCCGTTTTCCTTTAATCACACATTATGGTCAGGTCAAATGGTCATTTTAGTCAATATTTTGACTTGAGAGAAGATGGTCTAAAACCAAATAAAAAAAAATCCTTTGGGACCACATCTTCTAAAATAAATATGTTCTTCTCTGATAATGAGGATGTGTTGACTGCTTGACTACAAATTGTTTGAGAAAGAAAACATATTTGTTTCTTGACAAAAAAAATACATTTTTAGCAGGAAAATATCCAGCTGCTTATTAGAGATCCTTACTAGCATTTTTACTTTTCCTAATGGTCCAACTTGGAAAGAAAAATGGGTAATTTAATAAAATTGTTATGTAAAAAAAAAGACTGAAATTTGCCCAATAAAATTGTTTAAAACACTTTTTGTCAAAGGGTTATGAAGCAAGTGGAGTGATGGCCAAGGCTGAGGCACGAGGCATGACACGGTTCGCGCCACACCTATGACAAATTACTCGAGCAGGGACCAAGATCTGGTCCTTAACAGCGACCAAGCGTGAAGTTTCCCAGATAATAAAACTGGGTGTCTTATTCTGGTTTTCTATTTTGCTTTTATGTGAGCTCTGTCAGTACAATATGACTGTGCATGTCCACAAATGACTTTATCTTTATTAAATTCAATAAATTACTGCTCTTTCGAAGCACTTCTTTAAGCTCATGATATTTAGCTGCAGCGAGGATTTATTTTTCACAGTGTCTGTGTGAAATAGTCGACAATCTGAGCACCAGTGGGTTGACCTTGCAAAGTCTATCTCTGCATTATGTAAGCTCAAAGGAGACTGCCATGAGTAAAGACTAGGTAAGGAAACATAAGGGCAATATACGCTCCCCAAGAACACAGACTTTATTTCTTTATCTCAGAGCTGAAGAACAAAATTACATAATTTTGCCCTGGTTGTTTTGATCTTTGCAGTTGGTTCTTGATATATCTACTAAGAAACGGCCACTTTTTTCTCCTGTCTTATCCAACACATTTGTGATTAGTAAGAAATTTTAATTGGGCACGGTTGCCAGAAAAAAAAAACAAAAAAAAAAAACAAACTTTCTAGCAAACTCAAGCGGAAGAGGAACTTTTGGCAACCCATCTCATGTGTTTAGCCGTTAAAGCTGCAATAACTTTTATTTTTAAAAAAATAGGTTTTACTCATTTGTTGAAACTGTCACTATATTTTGACAGTATGAGACATCTGTGAAAAAAATCGAGCTGTCTGCCTTCTCCCAGTGCAAACTAGAAACAACCAATCAGAGACAGGAGGCGGGTCTTACTGCTGTCAATCAATCTCTGTGTGGCGCTGGTTATTCCTCCCTCCCATTTTCCCCCTTTGCTCTATATGCTGCAGCTAGCAAAGCCTGTTTTGTACGGTCAGGCTAATTAGCATGACCACTAATAAATGGTTTTCCAGTAACAGTAAGTCGTTTCTCCACCATTAGCACATTGAGCACATGAGGTTGATTGACAGCGCTAAGACCCTCCTCCTTGGCTATGATTGGTTGTTTTTGGTGCATTTCTTCAGATGGCAATAATACTTCAGGGAGAAGGTGGAAGAGACTTTTCACAAATTATCTGTCTAATATTACTCTGTCTCGACATGATAACCGTTTTAGCAAACATGCAAAAGAAGAAACATATATTTTTTTTGTAAAAGTTGATAATTGCAGCTTTAACCACAGGTAGGCAAAAACTTGCTTTTCTTAAACGTTTCTTTTTTGTGAACTTGTAGATATTTTGTGACATCTTCACTTTTGCAATATCCTGCAAAGGTTTTGTGATGTCCGCTCTCAGTACGTTTTAGTTTGTGATTTATTTTTTTTCAATGCCCAGAACAGGACTGATGCCCACGCTCCTGCTACAGTATTTGAAGCCTCTTGATTAAAACATGCATTGCTTATGTGTAGAAAACTTTCAACTGCCTCAGGTCCCCGATCCCATGTTTTAATCAACCACTGCACCGATCACAAACACTTCTTATCCGTAAGTAGAAATTATAGACAGAGTTTGTCCTTATTTCCTCTTTTACACTTGGAAAAACAAAATATGCAAGTGATCATCTTATGAGCCAACAATGGATGTGGAGATTTGAAAAATTGGGGGGAAAAAAGTTGGAGAAAGTCATGATATATGCCCTTTAACGTATATGATGTAACTCTGGCAAACAGGAGAAATAATGAAATTTTGTTTTTTAGTTATTACTTTTATGATGTAACAAGTATGAACCCAATCAATCTATTTCAAATCCTCAGTCAGTTGTATGCAGAAACTCTTTGGATTTATTTACCTTCCTGACTAAAATCTGTAAAATATCTCTTTGTGTGGCGATGATTAGTTGCATAGTTGGGAAAGTCAGGTTGGTGGTATTTAAAAGAAAACTGAATGTTTTACAAGCAGTAATCATTCAGTTCAGCCCTAAGTCCAGGAAGATTTTGGAGCTGTGGGACCCCTGCGCTCTCTCCAAAATCAAACTTTCTTCTGTTTCCAGAGAGTCAGCCCCAACACTTTACCATTTCGTGGGGGGAAAAAAATACCTCATCTGATTCCTTTCTGCAAAGACTTTACCTGCAAAAAAAAAAAAAAAAAATCCCATTTCCTGGCAGACTGAAGCCTGTGGAAAAGGAGCCAGGAAAGCTGCTTTTGATTCATGCTAAATTGCACTCTCAACACAGAACAGTATTCCTGTTCGTTTTTCATCCCTCTCTTGCACCGCACCGACTCCACGTTCACACGTCCAGCACTCGAAGCACGCCCACCCACCCAGGTAGGTTTCTAAGTATTTGCACCCTTGTTCTCCAAACAACAGGCCCATGCACTCGGCATCAAGAGAAACATTTATTTCACGTAGAGAGTTTCAAACCTATTTTTAGAGGTGTTGTCCTCGTTCCCTGAAAAGACCCACCCTATTATGTCATAAACTCTGGCTTAGGCAACTGCAACAGTTCCTACTTCTGTTACATTTATTCACCGTGTAATTTATGTATGCATGATGTATTGGTTAAAAATTTTCTCTTTCCTACTGACGTTATTACACAACAACAATATGCGCTAGGTTTTCACTTTAACCTAATCCGAGACATCTTAAAACAGGTTGAGTATGGTGGCGATTCAAACTGAAACAACTAAATGTCATTCTTTTTTTTTTTTCCAAATATTTGAGGTTTTAAAGTATATTTTGACCCTTTCATGATGCATTCACGGCTTTGAATTGCTCATATGAGAACCTAAAGTTTGTTATCCTGGAAAACCTCACTTGAAAAATTACGTTTGCAGAGCTGCTTTTCCCTCTTAATGGCTTCTTAACACGCGTTACTGTACGGACCATTTCAGATAGTTCATTTGAAGCACGCTTTAAAATGTTTTATTGTGAGCATTTTTTTGGAGAGTCTTCTGCAGCTCGTTCACGCCTACTAATCATAACTGTCATGTGAGGAAAGCTCTTTAGCCTCCCTTACGTCTTCCAGGTTTGGCTGTTTTCAGCAGCTCTACTTTCAAATAAATGTTCAACAGACCAGAGCGTTGAATTGATCCAACTGGTTTTCTTTTGAGTCAGTGGTTTCTTGGTCATTTTTTATAGCCAGGTTTCATGCAGTCCATAAAAAGACAGTTTTACATTTTAAGGCTGGGGTTAGGTTAGTGGGTGGTTTTCAACCACAACATAATAACTTATGGCTGCTATTAAGTGACAGAAAAATGACAAAGTTTGTTCATCATACCCAGAGTAAAGAGGTCAAAATGAGGTCATCATTGTTCAGCTCACACAGGACTTTCGATGTGACTATGAAACTAAGTAGTTCTGTTGTTTTAGCTGTGCAAATTTCTAACTAATATGAAATTAAACTTTTTTTGTCTGTTTCAGGCCAGTTGGATTAAAAAATAATGTGGAAATTGGAACTGCTTTAAAAAAAGTAAAAGTCCTCTCAGAAGAGCAGTTCCCTTCAGCTTTAGGGACCTTTTAGTCTGGATTTAAATAAAGTGACGACAAGAGAATTATTATTTACTGTACGTAAGACATGAACTTCTTGTTACCTCTTTATATAAACTCACTAAAAATGTTCTGATCAATCCCTTTAACTTTGATCCTTTTAAGGTTTTTTCTTAGGGCTCAATGCGACAAATCAAAATCGTAGTAAGCTAGTAAGAAATAAATTTTCCAGAAAGATTTTGTTTATCAGTTGAATGTGGATTGAATAAAATGTGGATTTGGCTTGACTATTACTGAGCACTACGAATGGTGCTGAGTAAAAAAGAGCTGCAAACCCCATAGGAAATCAAATGGGTGGCAGTGAATCTAAATTAATATAGTTTCCACAGAAACTAATTGAGCAATTAAGATTAAAAATGTCATTGGGCCACTAAAAATTAAGCAAAAACACATATGTGGAAATATTGCTGGTACTCCTCTGAAAATACAATCAAATAATGATATTAAGGGAAAAAAACATTTCGTCCTAAGAAAGAGAATTTAGACCCAAACCATGACTTCAACAACATTAAACATAACATGTTAAACTACTTCACAGTTGTTGGTTGCACTACACACTTCAGTGGAAAAACTCCAACTCGAAATGCACACTTTTAGGTTTTATCCAACAATGCACAATGGAGTGTTTAGTAAGAGTGTCAGAGAAGGGTCGCCACTTCACCACTTAAAGAGGCATACTTCCTGAACATTACCTAATTCCTGCTCAGGGTTAACCAAACATGGCCTCCTGTGCCGCACATTTATTTGATCCGAGCGGAGCTGTAAGATTTGTCTGTTTCTGTTTCAGCTGCTTGATATATGGCATTCCTCCTCAGGTAGTGCTTAGCAGGGCTGATTTCATATTTACAACTACATATTGTTTTTATGTTCGCCATAAATGTCAAGCTCCTGGAGACAGCGAGTCGGGGAGGTCCTGCGAGGACAAAAGCGTGTTGTCCGGACTCAGTCTAGAGTGCAGGTACATTAAATCATTATTTTTCAGACAGGAAATATTTGCCACTGGACGGTTTGCCTGTAAAATGTATTTCTAAGATGAAATGATTCCTCCCTGGCATGGCTAGGCTCATCTGACCTGTGGTGCTTTTTTACACTTCAGCTTCCAAGTAAAAGCTGAATTGTTTTTGTGCGTGTGATTTAAAAAAAAAAAAAAAAAAAAAGTGTCCTAGAAAGTATTTCTGATTGATTCCAAACGCAAAAAATAAGTCAACAGCTTCAGTCTTTGACCTGGCCTCGGAAGGTGCCCAGCGCATTAGCATTTCTCTCTTGGCAGCTGCAGTGGTGCGGGCGGGGGTGACGGGTTGGAGGGGCGCAGGTCTTGACTCTCTGCAGTGGGCCCTGTGCTCCAGGCTTAATGGAAGAAGGGAGCGGGAGGGCTCTTACCCCACACTTGTCCCGCAAACCTAAACCACAAGCTGCCCAATGTCTAAGCCCCCCTCGCCCCTCCAGCCTCACACAAACACACTGACCTCAGAAGCGACTCGTAGGCCAGCTGGACGCGGCCTGACACCCCACACAGCCATCAACAGTGACCACCACCCTCATGCCCCTGACCTATCACCCAAACCATTACCATAAACTTCGGCCCGGCTGCCAAGCAACATACAGGGCAGCGCTTACAGTCAGAGCTCGTCCATGTAAAGATAGCTCTGTCTCGGGGCAGAAAACGGAGTCGGCAGAGAGGGGGCGAACGCCCTAAGTTATGATGGCGTTTTACACACAACATAAAATCCACTGTGGTGTTTTATGTTTTGTGGCTTTGAGTGATGCGGTGGGGCTGGCTGTGGCACTGCAGCGGCTACTGCAACGAGTGTAATATCTGAATATGATGCCCACCGGTGTTTGAAACGCTTAGTGGTGATTGTTGGAGATCTTCCTGTCCTTTCCTCGTCTGGCAAGTCGTGTTATTTTGCGCAAAAGAAAAAAAAAACAAATACAAAAACCAAAACTGAATAATCAATAGAGGTCTGACTGAGAAGACCACACGCATGTGGCGTTATGGTAATGATGGCTGACTCTGTTTGTTTGCATAAGTGAAGAGCGGGCTCAAATCGTTAATGAGTGCTTTGCGTCCAGAGTGCAACCACAGCTAAGCTAGTGGGTCAACAAGGTTGGCGAGGCAAACCACTGGGTGCGTGTGTGTATGTGTGAGGGTCAGAGAGAGATTACACACCTGTGCCTTAAAAATCTTTCCCATCCAGCCTGAAGAATCCTGATGTCAGAATTTGTCATCCTTTCAAGCGTGTGTGCATATCACTTTGTTCTACATCATTCATACGAGTCTTTTTTTTTTTTTTTTTTGACATCAAGCTATATTTACCTGCTCTGGCATGCCCATGCAGTCAGGATCTGGTTGTGAAAAAATACAAGCCATCTCAGTGTGAATATTTCAACGCGAGAAACTATGCTTCACTTGAAAATTTCCAAATCGTTATAATGCACAGCCCCGGCCAAGTGCACTTCTCAGACTCTAAGCTGATCCATTTACAGTAAATGAGCTTGTCTCTGTTGGTTTCCTGGCCAATTACGGCACAGTGAACTTTGGTCTTGTATTTATTTATCCGTAGGTTATTTTAAATGGACCGCACTCAATGCAGAGGCCTTGTTGAGCAGTCTTGTCCTCCCGGCCAGCCCTGGGACACGCTAACAGTGCTTGGCAGACAGACGCGGATGCTGAAGGCAGCCTCTGGACAGCTTTATCCTGTGTCGAACGAGGCCACCCGCTTCGTTCTCACCAGGGCACAGTGACTGGCACGGCACTCCCAGGCCTCAGTTTTCACCTCTCAGTTTTCTGCCTCTCAGAGAGAACTGGAGAACGTGGCACTCATTTTAGAGTTTGAACAACCCAAGAGGACATTAATGTAGAAACCAGACAGTAGGAAGTCTCAAAGTAGTAGAAAATATAACTGGAGGAACTTCAGTGGGGGAATTTTTAGATTTTTTATTTTAAGGTTTGATGCCGTGCCTCACAAAAGTATTTATACCTCTTGAATCTTGTCACCCCGCAGCAGCAAACTGCAGCGTCGGGATCTTGTGTGTTAAACGAAGAGCATCTATGAACAGTCATTTTAAATTCTTCCCCCAGATTTTCACTTAGTTTTAAATCTAAACTTTGATAAAATAATTCAAAATCATGGCTCTCCTTCAGCTTTAACCAGCCTGACTGCATGTTTAGGGTGAACAATAAGGAATAGCAGTGATGTGAGCTTCAAATTCTATCAATACATTTTAAGGATTTTATTGCAATAACTGTGACAGGTGATGATAAAATGTATTTTTTGAAACTCATTGCTTCCTTTTTCAATAGGTCTATCCGAATATAAACTGAAACCTACCCGAAATCAGAAGAGTTCCTTCCATGTGCAATCTATGGTAAGCAGCAAGTACCGCCAACCAAAAACATTGAAAAACTTTAAATATTTTGATTTTTGTCAAGGTTCTTCTGAAACCAACAATGAAAAAAAGCTAAGCTAACCGCATAGCCATCAAAAACAAACATGCAACAACCCAGCTGTAACTAAAGCTAAACTTTGCTTTTATTCTTATCTGGCATTTATTTAATCGAGAACTGTTTTAAAACGTCATAATATAAATATGGATATATTACGAATATGTTGTAAATTGTGACAACTGTTGTGACTGCTTCATCTTGCTGAGGTCTTGCGTTTTATAGACGATTTCTACAATTTCCCAGTGGCCACCCAGTGTGCGGAAACCTCAAAAATAGCATTTTCTCATGTTATTACAAGATTCTGATTATGTAAATGCACAGAAATGTAAATCTGCTAATGAACAGCGAGTCTATTAAACATTCAATTACACTCTCTGGGCAGGAGATAAATCAACACCAAGTGTAATTCAAACATGGGCCCTAGCCAGACATCTTGTTTTCTGTCGGAATGTGGTTTTCCAGCAGTCTAAATCCATGAGGCGAATTTGCTCACAACAGCCAATCTGCATCCCCTTGTAAAGCAAGGAAGGAAGTCAGAGCTCACAACTGTTTATTTAATGCTGCCAATGGTCTCCCGGCCCTTGTAACATAACGCCCGGCTTTCATTGCGTCTCCGCTGCATGAGTAAAAGGGAATTAGCTTTTTAGAGTTTGTTTTGTAAGAATCGTAAATAAAGCAGCACTTATTCAGACTGAGATCCTCTTTCTCTCAGATGGGGTAAGGCTTGCATGGGTGGCATTGGAAATACTGAGGCAAGCTGAACATGTTTATATTAGCATGCCCCCAGGGAGAGCGCAGCTTTGTGGTGCAGATGGATTACAGGGGAAAGGAGCTGTTGTAGCTGCTTAAAGTTTGGTGTTAATGGTGGGAGAGAAGTGGCTGTGTAGGTGTGATATGTTCGTTTTGCGGGTCAGTCATTTCTGTTCACGTCAGTGGCGGACGGGGGAATTCCCATGCCAGCTACCGAGCATAAAGACCACTTTGAAACTTTAAATAATGCTGTATTGTGAAGGAAGTGGTTACAAGTTAAGCGATTCTGTGGAAAATTAGGGACCAAAAAAATACTAAAATGTTGTTTTTTTTTAAGTTTAGAGTTTAGCCATATCTATAGTTTTGCATAGAGATTACTTACAAATCAAAACATATGAATATGAATGTTTTCCTAAATTCCAAATAAGATCCATTAAAACTTGAGCTGCTTTTTCTGTTTCCTGTCTTGTCATGTTTGTTGAAGTATTAAAAAATTCGAGGAGAATCAATGAAATTTTGTAGAACATTAAAGGTGCTGTATGAAACTTTTACAGAAATCTGTTTTATATATATATATTTGTTAAAACTGTCACTGTGTCGTGACAGTACAGTATGAGACAGATAATCTGTGTAAAAGGTTTAAGATTAGGGTTAGAAACAACAAATCAGAGCAAGCAGAAAGCTCCTAGTGTTGTCAGTAATGCTCATGTAGATGCTGCTCAATGTGCGAATGGTGGAGAAACATCTTAACGCTCCAGGAAAATCGTTTATCTGCCGTCATCGATAGCCTGAGCATTCATTCAGGCTATGTTGTGGTGAACTAGCTGCAGTGTAGCACAGAGCAAGGGGGGACAACGTGAGTAATGCATGATTGTCAGCGCTAAAACCCTCCTCCTGGTTATGATTGGCCGACTCTGATCAGGAATGGGGCATTTCTGCAGATGGCAATAGGACCACAGAGAGGAGGCAGATGAGCTTACTTTTTTTTCTTAGATTATCTGTCTCAAGTTATACTGTCTGGATGTAGTGACAATAATGCCTCGGATCTGAACAAAGTAAAATGTGCTGTGTGTTCTACACAGACACTTTGATTACATCTCAGCACAACCGAATGAGTGACACGTAATACCACACAGTCACAGCCAATGCACCATAAAAGTCATTGTAAGGGATTTAAGAAACATCTAGATTTTTAGGGAAAATCCACATTTATTAGATCATCAAAACATTGCTCAAAAGCAGTGATGCAGTTTTTCCAGACGTGCATTTAAAAAACATAGCTGCACAAAACTGGGCTGTACGGCTCACCAGCTAACAGTGTGGATGAAACTGACGTCAAATCCATAAATCAGACTTTAATTTGGACAGGACACTCACGTGTATGCCGGGACAACCCTTACTCTATTTGTTCAATAGTCCCACCAGTGCCAAGTGGGTAAGAATATACAAATTTTAAATATCTTACTGCAATAAAGATATTTAAAATATCTTTAAATATAAAAAAATCACCCAGAAGAAACCCCCCAGATGTTTTTAGATTTATTTTAACACCTTTGCAGCTGTTCATCTCTGTACCAAATCAGGCCTCTTCATGTAACAGCACACCAGCTCTCCTGTACGGTAACGAACCACAGTGAGAGCAGGCGTGTGCTGTTTGGATGGGATTCGGTTTGTGTGTCAGCGTGTATGTGTGTGTGAGCAGGCATAACTGAGGTTGCTGAGCCGTGGCCTTCTCAAAATTAATAAGGACTTCCTTCCTACCAGACAGTCAAACACCTGATCATTTACCAAGGAGAATGAAGCCCACGCATCCTTCTGAGCTGGCAGCCTCTAGCCTTCAATAAAGATCGGACTGTGTTCTGTAGCTGCCCATCAATCAAAACGTTCACATGCCGGACATCCATGCACAAATCATGTTTTCTCTTTATGCTCCACCCCGACTGTGGGAGAGAATGTTTGTGTGTAAATTTACACTCGGAGAATCCTGGGTGGCGACTGCGTCCAGCACAAATTCAAAATAGTTTCTCCACTAAGCTTGCTTTAAAAATGTTTGAGCCAAAATAAACCAGGTGAAATGTGCATTTTATGATGTGCCTAACCTCTTACTTCTCCTCCTTGAATATCAGGTTATGACATTTTTCTTTTTTTCCAAAAATGAATTAGAATGGCTGGTCAAAAGTACAAAAAAAACCCCAAATTGTTAGTTTGCTGCCAAGATCTTGAGTTTATGTCTGAAAACAAGTCAAGGCTCCAGAGGTAAAATCCCCTTTTCACAGCATCGAGTGTCGTCCTTTCTCAGCAGCAATTTCATGCTGTTCACTCTTTAAGGAACAATATACTCTTAATTACTAATCAGTTATATTCATTTGTGTTTTGGCCATTGAGGGTGAAGTCTCTCTACAGAATCCATTTCCATCAGAGCAGAAATATTCAGTTTCTTCAAAGTTGGTATCTGACATGAACTAAATAGTTTAACATCGAAACTCCAACTTAAGTTTTCCACTTGATAGGTAATATTGGTTTTACTTTTTGACCAACATACAGAGATATGTTGGTGACAAAAATGTGCTGCATTTCTGCTGTTGTGTAATTATAAGTTTATCTAACAGCGTAAAATCACAGCCTGACACGGCAACAACTGGTTACACTCACCAGCAATGTTTTTGTTACCTGACTCATAAAGAAAGAAAAACAATAGGATCTATTAAAACAAAATGAACCAAGACATTTTTCACTAAAAACAGAGCCGCTGTTGCTCTGGGCAACAAAAAAAACAATAACAAAAAAAACAAAAACACATGAAAGGTCTGGAGTCGACAAAGCTTCAGTTTAAGTAAAGGAAATCTCAAACAGTTTAGGATGCAAAATTTTATTAACGATCATTCATCTAAAAGGAGTAGTGCCTTTACTCTGCTTTTTAAAATGGACTGGCATTTTATTTGTAATTCCCTTTCTGTTTATTCGGCTCTCTTAAAGTGACACAGTGATTCTGTGTTTACCTGGGTCTCTTTCCAGGACAAAGCTATTAACAGAACTGCTACTGTTATTGATTTGTTAATCTCCTCCATGGTAATTATTATTGACTCAATGATTTCTGGTTGAAACCACTGATAGAAATATTCCTTCCCATAAAAACTGCAAAGCGTCATTTATGTCAGCAACAAGTCTCTGTTTTTTCTGACTACAATCTGACCTCTTGACCCCCGGTGAGTGGCAGGACATGGCCGTAAATACTGAGTCTAGTTCTATGAAAAAGAAGTAATTCCTCTCCACTGCTACCATGTGCTTTCCTTAGGTCTGTTTTTAAATGAAGAAAAAGATATCCATTAAAATATACTCAGGGTATTGTACTTTTTGTACTCGGTCAAATACACAGAATACCACATTTACTAATAATAATCATGTTAAAAGTCATATTCAATAAATTGCAAAGCGTCATTTATGTCAGCAACACATTATCTACAGTAGATGAATTACACACAGACGGTTGTTTTCACGATTTTATTTCTGTTCATTATGATGTTTTTCTGCTAAAAGTAGAACTTTACGTCAGACCAGTAGAAAATATTAAAGAAGTGTGGCGTGTTTAATTAAAAGAATGCTTAATGAGAGTTGTTATTTTCAAAAGGTAATTTTAGTATAACTAACAGGCCTCTTTGGAAGGCATTTTCTATTTTACTGAATATGACTCTACAACCTCCGTAATGACATGAAAAGCCAGGTGATGGTTATTTGCTTGAATGGCAAATTACAGCCAGGTCACGTAGCAAAACATTGGGCAAATTCAACTGTTTTTTCTGACCTGCAGACAAAACATAGTTAAGGCGTGAGGTCATTCCTAACTCTAAAGGTAAATGTGGTGCAACATTAAGCCTCCGTAATGAGAGTAATGGTCTCAGTCTGGCCATTTTATGCTCGTACTACACAATGTTTTTCTAGTTTTATAATCTTTCATCTTGTTTTTAGTCTGTGAAATACGATGCCATTTCTTTACTTACACCTACGTCACTGTTTATCACACTGATGTAAATCTGATTATCTTTTTGTTGTTGCTGTTGTAAAAAGTCAAATTGTTTTGTAACATTGGAGCCAGTAACGTTTTTACTAATGTGTATGCAGTCGTAGTAACACCAGAAGATTTTGACTTTAGCGAATCTGGTCTTTATCTCGCTTTAGCTACAACTAAACCACACACCACAGATTCACACTGACTAATGTGTTTTTAATTAATGTACTTTAGTTTGCTTGAAGGGTTGATGAAACAAGCAAGAAATTTCAAGCACACAGGTATCTTGTCTGCAGGTAGGTGTTTCTAGACAAGAAGAAAATGTTTGGAGGATATCAGGGTAGTATATTGAAATCTACTTTGTAGAATCAAACACGGAGAAGCGACATTTATTTTTATCAGAACAAGAATCCAGAGAAACCCCTGGTTGTTTATTAGGTTATTATCCAGAGAAACTCCTTATAGCTTATAAATTAATGTAGAACTTATATAGCAAATCAGAACAGGAGCATCTAGTTTATATACTTCACTCAACCTAGAACAGGAATTAGAACAAACTTAGAATCCAGAGAAAACTCCCATTAGTTTTTCAAGAGAAACTACACATTCCCTTAGATCAACATTTAGCATTAAACTTTTGCTAGTTTACAAATCTAGAACAAACTCAGAACGTACCATCTAGTTTTATCAGAACAAGAATCCAGAAAAACCCCTACTTGTTTATAAATTACGGACTGCTTATTCTTAAACATGGGGAACTAAGTTGTAGTTTTATACTTTTTTGTTTTCTTTATTTCTTTTGCTCTTTCCTTTGGTTTGTTGTTTTGTTGCATTTCCATCTAATTCATGCAAAGCAATTTGAACTTATACATTTTTGTTGCTGAAAATGTGCTCTATAAATAAACTGACCTTACCTTACCTTACCCCACCTGTTGGTAAAGACCACCGTACCAACGCGTTTGAAAAAAAAAAAATTGTCTTTTACAATAATACACATGGAAGTATCTACAGAACCAGTCTGTGAGAACCGATTTAACTGCAAATCTTGTTTTCCATCCCAATAAGTCCAACTCAAGCCACAAGAACATCCAATCATAGACAATCAAAAACAAGTCCTCACTGTTTTATTAATGGAGTCTTCTTTTTGAACGCAGGTTTTCCACAGTAACGGCCTGACTGAATTTAAGCCCAGCTATTCTACAGGGCTACGATCCCCGGCTCTGTTTGATTAGAGCGAAGCACTGGAGGTCCAGTGCCATGCTGTTTTCTTTACCTGGGCCCATAACTCTGAAAAACACACAAACACTTGGGTTGTAAATGACCTGTTCATCACACAGCGACAGGAGAGGTGATTCTGGACCCTTGGTGGGCCAGGTGTGCAGATGAGGACAGCTGTGGCGTGCCAAGACCCGTTGGCATGGCAACGCAGGTCGGTGGAAAGTTCTGGAATCTGTCGCCACCGGCAGAGCCGAGCTCCTGAGTGCGACCGGTGTTGGCTTTGCCTCCAGCTGTTTCTTTACAGACATGCTGAACGCCAGCTGGAGCCAGGGGCCAAGATCAGCCCTTCGAGTCTGGCCACACACAAGCCACTTAAGCGCACACGTACACAGACAGACGGCCACAGTTATTGCAAGCTCACGCAGATAAAAACAGGTACGCTTCTGGCAACAGCAGCAACCAAATTTACCAAAGTAGTGAGAGGTTTTCTCACATTTGGTAAATCTGCAACCTCATTAGTTTATTTGCTAATAGTCAGGATAGGTCAAGAATTATTTATTCATCAGCACGGCCTAGTCAAAACCTTGACCTCATTAAAATTCTGTGGTAGAGTTAGTAAATCCAATTATGTATTTGTCCTTCTGCTTCACAATGATGTGCTGCTTTGCGTTGGTCTTTCAAACAGAATCCCAAAAAGCTCTGAAACATTTGATAATTTTGTAATTCACTTTATGTGCAAAGACATGTTTTTTGTGCAATGTTTGTGTAATGATTGCAATTTTCTGAGGGTTTTTTTTTTGTTTGCATTTTTTTTTCTATTTTAAACTTTTTTGTTTTCTTGACATTTACACTGAATAGACTAAATATGCTTAGTTGTGCGTAAAACTGCATTTCTTCTACAGAACTGTACTTTAAATATTGTATTTTTTGTTCTTAAAAAATATACTTTCAATGTCTTCTTAATTATAACTGTGACTGCACTGTAGTTTAGGTTGATTATTGACTTTATGTGACTGGGAGGGGGGGGGGGGGGGGGTTATTTTATTTTTTTTAATTTTGCTGCAATAACATTCTTCCCGCACTAATATTTAGCAAGTGGAAGTTATTTC
>CAEGAE010024601.1:0-34524 GCA_903067095.1 Girardinus metallicus
TATATATAAAAAGATTAACATTAAAATATCCAGATATTTGTTTTTATAAGCAACTACACAAACGTGACCCTTAGTGCAATTGGATAAGGTTGAAAAATGGACTCTTAAATATGGCTGCCGTGGGTTTAGTACTTTTGGATGTTGATAATTTTTTCCCACGCATAAAAAGATGACTGCCATTTTTAAACACAATCCATTAGCATCTGAATTCGTAAAATGTATAGAACTACACCACAATTAGCTTATAGATGACAGGAACTAGAGCATGGTTAAATTGAGATTGACGTTTTTCCTATGTCCAACTGCAGACAGCATGTCTAGGACTTCTAGGCTTCTTTCTTTTTTGCATTAAATGAGGTTGTCTTTATCAGTTCTAACACTAACGTTAAAAAACAATTTAAAACAGAGGGAAATCTGTGCAGAGGAAAGTACTTTTTCACAGTACTGTAATATTTTTGCTTTTTTTCAGCCTCTTCAGAAATGATTATGTAGTGACTGTGTCAAAAATAACTCACAGGTTACTGGTTCAGAAGTCATCATAGCGTCATTTACAAAAAAAATGTTTATATGACTTTATTTAAACGCTCAAAGTCTTTTGTTAGAGAGCAGAACAAACTATGGAATATGGCACCTGAGGGTGAAGCTTCGCCATCCCTGTTAAGACTCAACAGATGAGTGAACAGGTGACAAAATATGAAAACATTAAGGGGGCTTATGAGCATTTCATTCAGACTGGGAGGATTAGAACGACAAGACAGGCCAGAGAACATCTAGAGATCCGAGCTGTAATCCAGAGCCTGATGTCCCCCTGATTCTAGGTGTCCGAACCAAAAACTGCACATGCAATGAGAAGTTCACTTCAGCTTGAGCTTCCTGCAGAGTTTTATTTAATCTGTTCCCAAACCAGGGCAGTGAACAAAACCAATAAAGATTTGGCGCATTCTTTAGGAAAGACCCCTTGAAGATCACCTAAAACAGAAGTACACATTTTGAAAAACAGAGCTGCGTGCAGATTTATTTTTCTTCTTTCTTTTTCAAAGAAATAGGTAATGCTTTATTTGATGGTGGGTGCACTAGACTTACATCACACTGTCGTAAACATGACATAACACCTGTCATGAACATGAAGGAGTCTTTATGAATGTTTATGACTGTTGTCATGAAGTGTCATTAAATAAATAAATAACTTAATAATGACACTTTCAATGCAAAGTTGCTTTAAAAGTTTCATTAAAAGTCCATTAAAAGTGCCAACTTTGCATTAAAGTGCACAAATTTACCAAATAATGACAGTGTCATATCAGTCTTCAAATAAAGTGTTACCAAGAAAGGTTACCATCAGACAAACTTTTCAAATGATGATTTCATTTTCAAGAGGAAAAGTTATTCAAACTAAACTGTAAATTTCTGAAAATGTTGCTTCCTAAGTGTAATTTGTTGTGTCGGGGAAGAGGTGCTTGAGCCAGATGTGGCATTTGCTCTGGATACTTGTCCTTTTACGTAACTCAAACACACTATATCTAAAAGACGACTGGACATTCTCGTTTACTAATTCCTTAGTAAAAGAGCGAAAATCATGGCTCCATTAATTAGAGGGATTCACCCAGGCCCTGAAAAACCATAACAGCCCCCAGCCATCATACTGCCACCACCATGTTTGACGAGTACTATCATGCTTTCATCTAGTTTTACACCAGATGTGAGGGAAGGCACACTTTCCATTAAATCCACTTTACCTTGATGGGGTTTTTTGCTAGCATCCTTTATGTAATCTTAAAATTTCTATTGATGTGATTTCTTCATCATGGCGTTTTATCCCCGAAAAGATGAAATCATTATGTGAAAACAGTTATGTATTAACTCAGGCTATCTGTCTCTTGGTATTAGCATTTGTTTAATGACCAGAATCATTAAAGTGTGACAGAAAAGCAAAAGCGGATGAAATATGTGGTGTAAAAAAAAATACTATTTCAGATGTTAACAATAGAAATGCCTGCATCAAAATATGCCCCCAATTTTCTTTTAATCTTTTTCGGTAAGAATCAAACAGAGAGCACAACTGATTCATCAGTATTACCGTCCTCTCAGCCATAAACTTTCCCCCCTAATGTGCACGCATTTGTATGTGTAGGTGTTCAGACATCTTTAATCCTCAAACAGGAATTATGCCTCCCTTTATATTTATGGACGGATTTAGAGTCTCTGCAGTGTTATTGTAATAAATCTGCGAACGTAATCTTTGACCCGAAAGAAAATTGATAAGGTGGAAATGGAAAAGAGGGTGTTATGTTTTCTTTTTGATCCGAGTAATATAAATTACAGAAGGAGAAGTAATAGGAAAAACACAGTGACATCATCACCACAGACAAGTTTCTATTTATTTTTTTTACACATTTCAATGGAATTTAAACAATCATAATTTACATTTACAAAATCTCTCGCTGATGGCGTTCACTTTTCTCATGTGTTACACACAGAATGAAACACCCACGAATGTACAAGTCTGAAGGTGTTAGAATATGTCCTCATTTTAACTTGTATTTGAGTTATTTTGTGTTATGTCTTCATGTTTTATAACTTAGTTTGAAAGGCATTGCTGCAAGTTCTGTATCCTGTCACTTTCTATTCATGTGCATGTTGTACTGCTGTTGTCCACTGGGGGCAATGAGAGCCAGTTCTTGTGTGTAGGCAGCACTGTTCTAACAAAACTGAAGAAGTTAAAAACCTGAACGTTAGCAAGAAAGCGAACACAGCCGTCTGACGAAAAGAAGTGTGGTTCATTGTGAATTTGAGTACTGAACAAGAAAACGCAACAGAAGGTGTCATTTTTTATTAAACTAAAATCAAAAGTCATCAAAATCATAGGTCTGCACTTTGCACCAATTGGCTGGACATCTGTTGTATTAGGTCCAATTGGTTGGACCTAATTGGCCAACCAATTGGCCAATATTCACCCCTAATTTAAAGGAGGTGAATATTTATGCAGACATTTAATTTATGTTATATATTTTAATTTAATATTCATTATTTTGTAGAAGTCAGTTTTCATTTGTAATAGTTTTTTGCTGCTTGGTTCAGGTGCAAAAAATGACATAATAAATCTTAGAGTGGATTTTAAAGTGCTGGAGGACCTTAATTTAGCAAATGATTCTATCATTCAGTTGCTTAAAAGTTTGATGTTTATTCAGCTGTATTTGACTTTCTTTTCAAATGCTGTTTAGGCAGGCTTAGACAAGTGGGTTTTAACTTTTGCTTCTATTCACTGTTTGTGTTAGATTAAGGCGGGAAAACGGCACTTGCTTAGCTTTTCAGAGTTGGTGCAGCCAGATTTTACCAAAAACAAACTACCAGAGAGCTCCATTCTTCCTCCTCTCCTACCACCAGTATGAGGGGAGGAAGCCTGTTCATGTCCATGACACCCGCATTTACTTTCATCAAACATGTTTAGTCCCATACGTTGACAAAATACGTTCTGTGCGTTTTATATTTTGTGTTGTAACAAAAACTTTGTTATATTTTGCTAGAATTTTTTTTGTGGTAGTTTATGGCAAGGTAGTGCATAACTGTGGAAGTAGAATAACACATTAAATATTTTAACAAGTAAAATTCTGAAAAATGCGGCTTACAATTGTATTCAGCAACACCAAGTCACTACCCTTTATGTAATGTTGTCAAAGTTTGCAAATGTGGAAAAATAGAGTCCAGAAAATGAGGTGATGAAAAGGTTACAATGTTCCCATTTTTACTCTCTTCTGTTTCGCATGTCATGAGTTAGAATAGGTTTGGCAACTGCAACAATCTTAAGAATTGCAAAATTGATCAAAATCCCTCTCAGAGGCAAATTTCCAATAATCGTCAAGCTAAATCTCTAGCTTTAGTGGCTCCTAAACTTATGAGGCAGAAATGCAAATCTGACTGAAAAATCAGAACACAGTTTAAGGCAATATTGTCCTCTGAGTAGTTGCAGGGATTTCCAGGTGTTCAAAAGCGGATGTTGCTGTTCGCATTTAAAATATAAATAGTCCCGAGCCGGACAGAACAGTATTTCTATTCCATAACAATATTAAAAAATTAGCCCAACATGTGCTGTGTAAAAATAGAAGAAAAAAAAAAAAACATATTCACCAGCTGGTCCAGGTTCAGGACCTTACACTATCTTTTTCTCACAGTTTTTTTTTGTTTTGTTTGTTTGTTACCTTCTGCATCTAAATAAAGACTAAGTCATTTTTGAAGGTGAAAGAACTGAAACAAACAGCCTCAGCAATCAAGGCTTTTAGATCCAACATTGATTTTTTTTCTTCTTGATGTGGAAAACAGCTTTAACAGCATTTATCACCAGAACAGAAGTCAGATCACAAGACAGGACATAAACTCGATCAAACATAGCAAATCTAAAGCACTATAGAAGTAAGTTATATTATTAATGTGCATCTACAATTGCGTTAGTTTTGTAATCATTTTATGCATTCGCTGTCTCTCCTTTATATATGTATATATTTTTCTTTTTTTTATGAATACTCACCTCTGGATTGGGAGGGTGTTAAGTTATCTTATTGGGTTTTTGTTAATAAAAAAAAAAATATTTAATAAAAAAAAAAACTTCTGAGCCAGGTAGTGTAGAAAGAAATGGAGTGCATCCACTATTTCCCTAAAAGTATAATCAAATTAAAACAAACGAAATAAGATTCCTTTTTGTCACAGAGTAAGTTTTGACCTTTAACAGGGATTCCTGTCCTTGAAGCAATGCCTCTAACCTGTGCTGCCAGGTCAGGTTGTGCTGCCCCCAAGTGGAAACACTGTGAAAAGACAAGGATTACTAAGCGCCCACAGTATGTGTAGTTCCCTCTGTTTTGCCATTCAGACTTTGCCCAACCAGTTTATTTGGGTAACATCTTATCTCCTTCTGATTGTCTCAATATGTGTCATTTATTTAGTCATTTTTCCAGGTGAAATTCCGCATTTGTTTTTACACACTCCCGTTTAGGCATCTAAATCAGTCGCTGAGACAGAAAATCAGACATGCCTGCTGAGGTGCAAAACACAAATGGATTATGACAAATCTCATGAGTCTTGATAACTGACAGGTTTACAGCTGACATTACGCACATTTTACCATGCATATGATGTACTCCCAAGCACTAATTATGCCATTAAATCAGAATCTGACATTTATCAAGAAACAGTGTGCACTCCATAAAAGCTGCCTCTTTCACCTTTTTTCTTTACTTTTCCTAAAAAATGAAACACAATCAATAAGTTATATCACTTATTAGCACTCTTGGGGTGTTTTGTTGTTTTTTTTTGACATTTTTTTTGATAAATACATTTTCATACTATTTCATGAATGTAAAAGTGTTCTGTAAAATGCATCCAAAGGTGGGCGTTAAATTAACTCAAAGGATGAGAATTAACCAGAGGCTTAAGTAATTATCTCATTTTAAGAATGTTAAGTTAACTTCTGAATTAAAAAAAAAAGTGCAAAAACATATACATCTTTCATCTGTCATATATGAAATATTCTACAATTCCAGCCTTTGAACAAACGCTAATGCAAAGCTGATGTAAAGCACTGTGAGGTGAAAAAAGTTAAAATGTTAACCTCAAATATTTGCTTTCTAAGGATCAGCAAAGATCTCACGGTGTGTAGAGTATAAAGCAGGATTGGTGTGGATGAAAGCATCTAGAAAGATCTAGAAAAAAAGCAGAAAAGACTGAAAATCCATGTGGAAAAACTGCATATGGTCAGCTATGCTGCTTACCTTTTATTAATACAAGTAAATAAAAATTGCAGCACTCAAAGTGCCACTGCAGTAAAAAAATAAAATAAAATCATTCCACTCTGAAGCACCTAATTACATGATTGGTAAGGAATGTAGGCTTCAGTGTCTTACAGGAGGCTTTAATTGGAGGAGACGTAGCCTAGGTAGTTAAATAATGTCACATTGTTCTCTCTTTGTAAAATAATTGAGAACATAACCAATTTGCTTTGTTATGCTTATATTTTCTCCTGTCGAAAATGTTTTTTTTCTTCGTTCGGTTCTCAAACTATGCGAGAGCTGAAGGAATACAGTCCTGTATGTGTTTATTCAAAATATGAATAACTTCCGTGAGGCGCCAGGATCAGACACACTATGGATCCCACTAATCCAGCTATTTATGCACATTTATGTACATTATTTATGCACAAAGTGAATTTCTCTTGCATTACAAGTATAAAAGATATTGCAGAACAAATAAATATGACATGGTGGCTAAGATACTTATCTGAAGAACGTTGTGGTAGTTGGTGTTTCATGTTTCAGCAGACCCAAAAAAAGAAATATGAAGGCGGCTGTTGGAGCACGTATTATGGCACCGCTCATACATTTGTTAAAGCAACAGTACAATCTGTGCAAACATTTTGTTTGGGGTGAAAATTGTGCCTCCACAGCCTCTAATTATAACACGCTATTCAGTGTTTCGAAATCTGTTGGCAGCAAGGATACAAATCACTTCATTAAACATAATTACATAATTGAACTGTTCACACATTTTTTTTACATTTATTTTAATCCTAATTAGTGGATGTATAAACTTTTTTTCTTATTTCTCTTCACTTAAGTGTTTGACCTGGTGAGTGAAGATTTAACGCCATCCTTTCAGTTTTCAGTCAAAGATGAAGATGCAAAGTATTTTGTGGTGACACATCTCATTTGTGTCATATGCAAAATTACGATTCAATAAAACTGACTTACTAAGTTTTCTTAATCCTTGTGTTGTCTTGCGGGTCAAAAGTGACCCATTACCATGTTTACCAGTAGAAAAAATACCCTAAACTATCTTTTTCTGACTTGAAATTTTATGACTTTTCCTAAATTGACCCAGTCATTAGAAAAAGTGATACTTTGTTTTTGTTTATATTTCCATGTGGGCTGTACAACACTAGGGTACAAGAATTGTCTTATGGGTAATTTCTGACCCGCGAATTATAAAAGCATTTAAACACCAGAAAAAGAGTTCAAAGGCCACACACAAACTCTCTTTAATACATATGCACACACCACCCCCCACACACACACACCCATCCCCACACCCCTACACACATATCAATGAAATTGGATTGATGTACAAATTTAACTTGCATTTGACCTGCACCTGCACTCTCAATCTCCAGCTAACCCCTCACATCACATTAAGTTCCCAAACACAACAGAAAACAATCTGACATAATAAAAACAAACTACGTATAGAGGATATGAAGGTATGGTGAATCTGAGTACCACTAGTTGGTTCTTTGCTGAAGCCATGAGTAGACATTTCACTTCCCAACAGGTGCTAACGGTGTATGTTTGCACATACTGTCCTACGTGGGATCTTCAGCATAAGAAGTTGAACATCTTATGTTGAACAACTTCTGGTGCTGAAGATGTTCAGCGTAGGAGCGTTTTCATATGGTGAAGAACGTCTTCATGCCATGAAGATTTCCTTGAACATCTTGTATTGAACATTTTGCGTTCAACGTGGGATTTTCTTCATCTTATGTTCAACGTGGGGTAGGAAGGATAGGATGTTCTTCGTCTTATGTTGAAGATGTTCAATATAAGAACATCTTATAAGTTCAACACCTTATGTTAAACAGAAGATGTTCTTCATCTTGTGTTGAGGATGTTCATCATAACATCTTCATGAGATGAACATGTTATGAACCTCTCGTGAAAATGTTCTTCATCTTATGTTGAGCAGAAGATGTTCATCTTGTGTTGAAAATTTCATATAATTACGAGACACGACATAAGAGCTGATGTTAAATTGTTCACAAAATCAAGCTACATTTTGTTTTGTTGTGTTACGAGAGGTATTTTTATAATTCAATTCCTAAAAAAATATAAAGAATGAACCGTCGACAAAAAAGTTCCAAATTGTTGACTTTTTGTTCCCTTCCAATATAATTAATTCAGAAGTAATTATTTCACGCTTATATAATTACAATAATAAACATTTACTGTGTAAAAGAAAATTGCTATGACACTTAGCTTGTGGTTTAAAAAAAAAGTGTAATACTGTTGATCGTCTTTTTGTATAACAATACAAAATGAATTAAATTGAGTTGAATTGATAAATAACAGATTGTTTCATCATGCAAAATAGATTTTGGATTTAAAATTCAATTAATTTGCTTTATTTTGGGGATTTTGTCATTTTTGACCCGTAGGAGAAGGGGAGTAAACAAAATGTTAGGATCGCACAGTGTGTGATCGTGAGATAATCGTGCTACAGGTGCACTCACAAAGATGTGAAAAGGCTGCCATCTAGTGGCGGCCATTAATCCTTACAGGCACCGAGTGCGGTCTGACTTCACATTTTCCCTGACCTGTGATTTAAACGTATGATTAAAAAAAATGTCTTGTACTATTTATGACATTTTTACGTATGGTCAGAAGCAAAATCTCTCACTTCTGGGGAAACAAAGTCTTACAGTGGATAACTCTGATATCCTGTTTTCCAAGTTTTTACCGTAAAATAAACAAACAAAAAATTGTTTAAGAAAAGAAGTGAGCATTAAACTAATAACCCCATGAACCCCTCGTGTATTTCTTGTTAATCTTGAATCATTTCATCTAGTCTGTTTTTTTCCCTGTCATAATTCCTTGGATTCTGTAAACAGTCTGGTGTGCACAACAGAAGAGGTTTTTTGCTGATCTAACAAACAGGCTGACCTTTCTGTTTGATAAACAGAAGTAGACCTTTCCACTGAGCTAACGCCTCTTGCCATTTTTTGCAGAAACTCCAATTTAACATTTGTCTGCAACCCGGAAATCAGATGAAAAACCCATTTTTGACTTAAACAATATTCATAGCACGCTAACTACACCATCTGGATACTGTTACGTTGGTGCAACGCAAACAAGAACAGGAACAATGTCCAGTTTTAGATGATGTTTGGAGCCTTTCAGCTTCAAAGTGAAAGTCAACATCTAATCAGATTACTGTATCAATGGCTTTTCCTGCCCATCCTGAAAACAGTGCAGTATATTTTATAAAGAAATTATCCACTAAGCAGAAAACTTTTTTAGTTACTTCTTGTGAAAAAAAAAACAAAAAACGTTGGGTTACCTCGGTACATGTCTATTATTTGCTGACATTAGACAGTGCAATACAGAATAATCCTAAAAGCTAGTTTCTAATTTACCGGTTCTGCTTTTTTTTGCCAATCCTTAAGTGGCGAACAAGATACCAACATACAGCTCAGTGCGCCGTAAAAAATCTGAATTATACATCTACTTGTTAATCAAACTGGGACAGTGATTTGATTAGCAATTGAATTTGCTCCACAGAGATCTAATTACAGTGAATATCAGAAGGTGAACAGCTTACATCTCAAACAAAACATTAATCTTGGATTAATTATCCTTTTAGAAGAAAATGCTGTCATAGACGTAAACACACCCGACACCCATTTAGTTTTTCTGTCTGACGAGATGACTTTTAGCTCACCACTGATTCAGTAAGACAACAGATCAATAGCATGTCTGGGATTCAAACTTAAATTAATCCATCATATGTGCATGAAATGTGAATAACTGACAACTTTATGAATAAATGAAACCAAGTTTAGATTGGGAATATCTCTATCTTACAGACAAATAAAAAAATGATAAAGTAGATGGTTTGGAGCACCTCTGGAGCTACAGTAAAAGTGAAAAATCTACCTTCAAGAGAATAAGACCTAAAATCTGCCAGTCGATCTAATTTGCTTGGGCAAAACAAACTTGTAGTGGTTGGACTAGGACACCAAAACCTGCTCTGACCCAAGGAACCACAATCCTTTAAGTACAGCCCTGCAATTTTTATATACCAATTTTCTCAGAGTTCAAGTTAATCTTTTCTTTCTTTTTTTTTTTTACAGTATGATAAGCAAACATATTGAAGTCTGATTCAGAAATGTAATAAAAGATTTCAAGATTCTGAAAGCATTGGCTTTTAAAAATAGCACATCAAAGCTAAACATAGGACAAATATGAATAGGGTAGTAGAAATTAAATGTAAAGAATTCAGAGAAAATAGAAAAACAGAACCAAGTTGAGGACTCCACATATAGGATATATGACAGGTGTTTGGAGGAAAGCATGAAGCCTAAAAAGTGAATTAACAGAGGAATGGCTAATTTAAATATGGCAGAAACAGAGGTCCAGTTCAGAACATTCCTCCTAAAAACCAGAAGTTTACCATATAATGGTATACAGTCTTTCAGATACCTTTCACATTGACAGGTTTAGTAGCTGGAGGGAAGAAAAAAATTAAGCCTAAGCAAATACTGCCAACAGAAGTTAAAGGTAGTTCACTATTAATCTCTATACAAAGTTATCTGTCACATGCAAACATCTGTGGTTGAGCTGCTGCTCAGCAGATTCAGTATGGTGTGTTGAAGTAGTCATAGCACTTGGTGAGACTAGTAACAATTGAATACAAATGCATTATTTTTAGCTTTGTATTCATAAAACATTTATCAAAACCATGCATAATTCTTTTCTCTGTATCAGAGTTAAGTATTACATTAAGTTGCCTTTGTTTGTGGCAGAATTTTCAAAGGCCATATTTCCTTTAATACCACAAATTCAGACAGCAGCAGAGCACCAAACATGGGACCAGAGATAGAAGTCCTTATTCTTTGATTCGACATTAAAAAGTTAGCTTAATGATACTGATGGTTTCTACTGTTAATGTAGTTTAGTTGAAATGCTGTTTTAAATTAAAGCCCCCGTTTTTGTGTTTTGCTCCCATTTTTCTTTTAGCAGTTTGAAAATCAACCTGATTTTTACCATCCTTGCAGCATGGATTGCAAAATCTCAGCTTTTTTCCCAAATTTATTTATCGTTTCTTGCAATTAAATGCATGTGTTCCAATTATTTCTGCTGCAGAAGCAAAACAAAAGTAGAATAGTACAGTTGACAATGAAATCCATGTGCAAAGTGTTAAAAAATGTGTGCAACAGGATAGAAAACTATATCAAAGTAGCACACTGAACTCATCTCTTGTACATAAACACATTTTTATTCAGCCTGATAGAGGTTACACATGAAAAAAAAATTCTAAGAGAACTACTTCCCTTTGTGAAGCTAATGATATGACTGTTTTAATCAGCTTCAGATCCCCATTTGACAGCTTTCAACAATAGCTGCCGTAGGCTGCGAGGAAAAAGCATAATCACATGCTACAACTGACCTGAGGCGTGTTTTTAAATCTTTCTTCAAAAAAACAATACAAAACATATCCCCCATCATCAGTTATGACTAAACACTAGGTGATAAGGAATGTTATTTTGGAAATGCAGATAAAAAGAAAACTTCTCTGCAGCAGCAGAAAACAAGACAAGAAATTGAATATTTAAAAAAAACAAAACAAAACAAAACAAAGAAAACTGACCCCCAGAACTTTGTTCCCAGGTTGCTACTGTATATGAGGCAATACCCAGAAAAAAAAAAAAAAAAAAAAAAAAAAAAAACACCTTCTCACTCCAAAGTAGCTTTAACACCAAGAATAACTCAAAACTCACTGCTGCGATTCAGTTTCACAACCCTCAGACAAAGAAATGCAAACAGAAACTACATCCGTGGTAATCAATATTACAGAAGGTACGTTAAGATTTACAGTGCCTGCAGATCAGCTCTGGAGCCTAATATTAGGACTGAGTCAAAGACACAAAGGAAAAAGAGGAGAATCTTAACATGTAACTAGTGTTAGTCCTTAACTTGCAAATTTCACAAAGTGCAAATTTTCATTTATATTACATAATGACCAATTTTAGAAATTGCTCATTTTCTATTATAGAAGAATGAAAAATGGTTAATTCCACAAACTACCAATAGAGCTGTAACCAGCCACCCCTCCCTGCTTACTCACCCATTATCCAATGTAAAAGTACAAAAGAAAAAAAAAAAAAAAAAAGAATTACTAAATACATGCTGTTATGACGCTCATCAATATGCTTGTAACTTGATCAAAGCCTCCATTTTGGCTCTTCGAATCTCTTACAGTAAACTGTTACTGTCAGCGTGCGTTTATAGTTAAAATATATATTAATCTATCATTAAATAGTATGCCTCTTGCACAGTCTTGCATGCACTGAAGAGCTTTTTGGGCAAGTTGTACAAGAGGGGAAGGCGTGTGGATGGACATGCTCAGGCTGTAGCCTCCAGGCTCCGGGGCCAGGTCCGGGATCTCTTTCTCTACCTGGAGTACGTTTTTTTTTTTTGTTTTTGCCCAACATTCCTTGCAGCCAAGTCAGTCCAAAAGATGATTCTCCAGTGTTTTTTTTTGTTGTTGATTTAGCTTCTGTCTGTCTGTGTATGTGTGTGCATGTATGAGCGAAGTGTGGGCCTAAACTGAGGTTTCACAAAGTGCTCTGCAGATCACTGAAGTTTTGTTCCAAGCTTTCGTTGTCTGTTTCTGAAAGAACAGATATGAATATAGTTTATGTTTTTATAAGTTTCCAGGTAAATGAGGCAGACACATTTTAAGGACAGTCATTTTAAATTGCCTGTTTGACGTCTGCTCTGACGGAACCTTACCTTGCCTCTGATCTGGTCACTGTATACTCAAACCATAAGATGTTGGGAATCAAGCTTGTGTCTCGCACCAGGAAGTACTCTGATATTGGCCTGTTGGATGTAACAAAGTCAAAGGACATGACATTAAATGATCGCCAAATGATCCAACTCCTCTTGAAGCTGATTAGTTAATCAAAAATGCGATATGACAGGAGGATTAAATATTCACTTACCATGCTGCAATTTTGGGGAATAAAGGTGTCAGCACCTCTTGTGTGAAAAAGAACCAGATAATGGCCATTGTACTGCCAGTCACTGCGCCATAGAAAACCTGACTCCAGGTGTGATACAACAAGTAGACTCTGGAAATGACAGCAGAAGGGGGATTTCATAAGAAAAAAAAAAAAAAAAACAATCCAGCAACAATATTAATATTGTTGGAAAAGAGGCAGTTTGGCTATGAGGAAATGTTACCAGACAGGGATACATTTTAAACCTTTTTTCTTCTTCTTCTTTTTTTGACTGACCATTAAGCTCCATGTACACCTCAGTCACCATTGACAAGACATTTACAAACATGCTATGCAAATGTTGCAGGAATGATCAAATAATACCATTGCCTAATCACATGCTACACTATGAAGACACACCATCTGCAGTAAGAGTCACTCAACTTGGAAAGTTTGTCACTCCATTAAGTCACTCCAAAGGAAAACCAATGCAGCCTGTTTTTATTCACTCAGACATTTTGGTGGACTCATAACTGAGAAGGTCAGACGAATTAGATTTAACGCACAAAAAAAAAAAAAAGACAAAAAAAAAAAAAAAGACATTGATTTCAACAAAAGTAGCATGTATAAAAATAAAAACATCTACTTTTTCTTTTTACGCTCTCAGTGGTCCCTTACGCTCATTTTATATTGTGTAAAAATACTCCAAGTTTGAAATGAAATAATGTATTTCTACAGTTTTCAGGCTTTGAATATGGAACAAGAGGGACAGAAAGGAAGTAGGACACCAGGAATGGGAGTAGATCCAAGGAATATTTAGACAACCATGTCATACTTTTCTATTCCTACTCAGTTCATACCTGAAATAGACTATCAACATTTAAAAGGAAATTCTCACTATACTAAACAGGGAGGCAATCGTCAGCAACATACGTACTTCCTCAACATAATGGGACTTTGTTTCACAAAATGTGATTCATTTCTATGCAAATAAACCTAGACAAATAAAATCAAAAAGCCCTTACTGTAAGGAAAGTAATTTGGTGAAAGGGACAGATTTTCTATATAGTAAAAAACAGAAAAAGTTTGATATATTAAGAATAAAAATACTTTAAAAAAAAATGGATTAACAGAAAATTCCAATTATTTATCTCCAATTAATAAAACTGATACAAATATGAATAAAGTGCAAATGGAGTATTTTTCATAAATAACCTGTTCTGTCTTTAAAAGAAATGGTAAAGTATCTAAAAATATTTCTGGAAGTAACAGGAGATGTGAAGCATGAAACAAGTGATCACGTTTAGTTTTCTGGCATACATTTACTGTGCAAGGCTGAATGGTCGGTAATTTTTGGGTTGCACATGAACATCTGCCGAGTCCGTCCTTGGGGAAATGATGAAATCTATGTCACACTGACCCATGCCGGCCTCAGCAGATGTGAAAGCCAAATAATTTGTATCTAGTTTCCTATTTATAACTCCATCGGAAGATTTGCTCTTAACTCAATAAACAGCTACTTCAGAGGGACATTCGATAAACAAACACACTTCATATCTTTAAGAAAAAATATTCAACGTCACAATAAAATACTATGTTAATAATAATAACTTGCAACACGTTATTCCTTTTTCACATTAAACTCACAATTTAGGACATCCTTGAGGTTCAGAGGAAGATGACAGGATGAGAAGCTTACCTGCTGTATGAGACGGACGACGCCATGCCCAGCAGGACGATTGACAGGACGTGCCTCCACAGCAGGTCCACACATCGAGCATTGTTTGTCTGATGCATCCTGAAAATGGTCAGTTCACACCATGATATCCTTCCTCATGTTAAAGTAAATAAATGATTACAAAAATGTTGTCTGTACTTCAAATAATGGCACATCCCCTCTAAAATAAACAAAATAAAATCAAAAAAGTGAAACAAAATAAATGTGCCAAAATGAGTAATTGCGTATCATACAATGTTGGTGAACACTGGATTTTAACTTTACTGGGTTGACAACTGATTTCAGCAGGTCAACTCATTAGGCTAATCCTGAATTACAAAGCTCAGCCACATGACCTTTAATCCCAGTCCAAAATGCAGAAAACAAACTTACCTTAAATAAAGAAAAAGAAAGAAGTAAACAACGAAGAACCAGATAAGCTGGGAATGATTCGAGGGCATGCCATACTCGGCATAAACGGTTGCATGAGCTCCTACAGAAAGAAAATATAACAAGAAAAATAATGCAATCTTTAAAATTTCTGCAACCATTGAGTCTCTTAAACATGTAATAATACAAAAAGAGTTTTTAACTAGATACTATGTATTGCAGATTTATATAAGATCCCAGGACAAAGTAAGAAAATCCCGAAACAAAACAGCTTTAGAAATATCCATGTCTTTCTAAAGGTGGTAACGAGCTGAAATCTAATCTGCAATATGAAAATAATGTACAGAGCAGCAAATCCCAGAGTAAGCAGCTCATTGAACTTTATGTCTTGTTAAAGAACAACAAAAACAGCAGCATGGTGGCAGCATGGTTAGCATTAGAGTAGATAGGAAGATTGATGGTGCTAAATACAGGACAATCCTGTAAGACAACTTATCGGAAGTAGAGAAATGTTCACCTTTTAGAGAGGCATTGACTGTAGACATACAGCCAGAGTCACAATTGAATGATTTATATTAAACCATGCAGATGAGGTAAAATGTCCCAGTTAAAGTCCTAACCAAATACCAACTGACAATATCAAAGATTTTGCAAAATATTGAAAACAAAAACACACCACTTTTCAGTTATTTATTTACAAGAAATGTTGAAAATTACATTTTCCTCTCACTTCATGTATGTGCCGTTTTAAGCTCTTTCACCATTGTTTGTAGTTCTGACAAAATGTGAGAAAAAAAATGGAATATGAATACTTTCCAAAGGCACTGTACACTAATCCTATCCTCTTATCATGACAATAAAAAAAGAAAACCTGAATACCGCTAGGGTTTATAATACTTAAATGTCATCAGAACAAAATCATCTCATCATGTACATCACTCATATCTAACATGATGTTTTGCCAGGTCCTGGCAAAGAAAAAAAGAAAAACTTGTTCCCTCACTTACCTGCACAAGGGCGCGGCTCTCTGAGAATGTGCTTGAGCACCCAGTTCACTCCTTCATTTAGAAGGACTCCAGTGAAGAAGGAAATCTGTAAAAGGGAGGAAGAACCCAGTCAACATATGAGGGCTCTCACGTACTTCTGCCCTGCTTCTTTACACATCTGTTCAGGTGCCTGAGAGACCCATTACCACCTTTCACAGCAAATATGAACACTACTTACCGTGTGCAGTTCCCGTTTAAACACTATGAGAGTGACAAAGCCCACAAGAATAGCTACGGGTAGGAGACTGATGTAGGCCAGCAGTTTTCCCGTGAGATCCCCTGAAACAGAATTAATAAGAACTGATGTTCAGGACAAAAAATAATAATAATTAAACATTCGTAAGGTCCAGCACTACCTGAAACTGAATACTGAACAGAGAGACCAGGTAAGACGCGCATTAAGTTTTTATTAAAGAAGCTCGGGGAAATAATTACATTTAATTCAGGTGAATTGTAGCTGTTAAGACCTTTTAACACAAGGCCATGGAGCTTTATACGTTAGCAGCAGTCCTGGTAATAATGCTCTACGTGGAAATGACTAATAGCTCCCAGCATAGCAATAACTTGTATGCTTAAATCAGAAATATTGCAGTGCTGTCAAACATATGTTACAGAGCACTGCAAATACATTTTAATTTACGAAGGGGATAGCAAAGCTCACGTTAAGAGAGCTAGCAAGTAAGCTAGCCGTCATTGTGAACACTGTTACAAACTGCGCATGCGGAGATGTCTCACAATTTCGCAGCCCCCGGTGTGCCGGGTGTTGACCAAAGGCTCACAATTTGGCAGCTACTGAAGGCTGTGTCCATTCACTAGCAAACAAACTCGCTCACGCTGCTTGGAAATTTTCAACAGCGACGAACGTAGTCGATACACAAACACTCTGAGTTTTACGTACCCTCGGGAAACTCTACGTGTGTCACTGATATGGCCTGCCATCGAGGTGGTGCCGAGCACTGCTCTTCCAACGCCATCTTACCCGGACACAACCGGGGCAGTTTAGTGCCACGCCCCAAAAACAGATCCAACCAATGAGGGGAAGAGCCGTGTGTTCAAATGTACCCCGGCAGCGAAGGATCTGTCCAATCACCGCCACGGTCTGGTCAAGAGGAGAATTATTGAATGGAAAAAAAATGTGATGAAAAAAAATCACTCGGCAACTTGGTTCCCTCATTCAAAAACTAAAATAACAGAAAAAATGTATTTGGCATTGTACGATATATAATTCTAAAAAAGTTATGTAAAATAGCTCCTGATGTAAAGAAACATATTACCTTGCCCCTTAAATATTCTTGCACAAAAACAGAACAACTATTCAAAGAATGAAAAACATAGGTGTATATGTTTTTACATAGTTTATGTATCTAATATACATAAACTAGAAAATGATTTTACATCACCTGGAAAGGAAATAACACTTGAACTTCAAACTGAGTCATTTTATCTCATTAAAATAATGTTTTCCAGTGACACTGAATTTGATACAGTTTGTCTTATTTGAGACTCCACCATAAAAAACTTAAATCATAACATAAATACATCGCTGGAAAAAAAATTAACTGAAAGAGATGAAATTGCACACATGCTAAACTACATTCAGAAACAACACAGCTTAAAAAAATTACACCACTGCAAAAATATTCATGTCTTTATAATTAATATTTCATGGAATATTTTATTATAATATAAATATATTATGGAATATAGACTTTTTAAGACATCACAGGAACCCAGTAAAAAGATGCTGTTGCTCAGCTGAGTACATTTTGTTTTAGGACATCCAGTGGTCGGGCATTTAAGAATTTAGGATTTACCTTAGAAAAAAAAAGCATCCTTGTAAACATCTGACTTTGGGTTAAAGTGTGTATAATGGATATTGATCACCATCCAAACTTATTAAAACATAAAGTTACTATAAACTCACTTGTATTTGTTGCACTCTTTTAAAATGTAAAGGCAATTTTGCTTTGCTTCCAACTTTAATGTGAAATATAACAAGGTGTCAAAAGGAAACCCAATTAACACCAATTTAATAACAAAAAATAAGATTTAATACGGAGGATGTAAATCAGTTTACAGACAGTGCAATACAACAATAGAAAAGACAAAAGGCATGAGTAGGACACCTGTAATGTAGCATACATTAGTAGGGGTTAGGGGAATAAAACATTTTGGCCTTCTGAAACCCTCTTTAAAGTCTAAAATCATCTAAATATTACAGCCAATGCTTAAATTGTAGTAATTCATACAATTTTTTAGATTTTATATAATTAGAACTTAAAGTATCCAAGAAATCAGGTTGAGCTTGGGTCTACATGTTCAATGCTACGCTGATGCATTTTAAAGAACTTACAATGCTAACATGCAAAGGCAGTTCATTTATCCAGAAAAGGGGAAGGGAAAAAAACTCTCTATAATGCATACAAGTTATACATATTAAAGCATTTCCTCTCAGATCATATTACAACAAAACAAAACTAAAATAACTTAAAGATGGGCACTTCAACAAAACCTTGTGATTGTACAAACTTTTTTTCATAATATAGTTTTTTTCTTTAAAGATAATTTTACTAGACTGTACAGCAGCAATATGCTCCATTTTATACAAGTCATGTTTTGCAATAAGTAATATAACAATTTGTGCATGGGAACTCTCACACGGATGTTTACAAAAAAAATATTTTCTGCCTCATCTTCCTGTTAAAGTGCAAATCGGTTAAAAAAATGCAAAGCTGCAAGCCAAACCATTTACTGCAGAAATAGCTTGCCCATTTGTAGCTCTGGTACAAGTCAGACTGCTGTCCAATAAAAGCAACAGTACAGACGATGCGCAGTCAGAACGGTTCAGGAGGATGAACAGTGTTTCTCAGCTACGAATTTAGGAAGTGCATTAGAACAACTGCAGGGTTTGGATCATCATTGCCACAAAACAGAAGTAATAACATCAAAGACCTATTGATCTGATAAATTACTGGAATAAAATTGGAATGAGATGGAAACTTAACCTCTGCGCTTCCAGTGATTTGAATATAGATATTTGATGATTCATTTAATGAAGTCAATTTAATATCTGAACTGCAATGTGCCTCCATCTTTACAGTAGTACCACTAGTAGTAAAGGATTACACAAGAAAGGTCTATTTAGTTAGGCAGTTTGTTGCCCCAATTTGAAAATGTCAGGGCTTCCATCAGTGCACTTAGGTAAGCTAACTAGCCTTCATGACACCAGAATCATTTTACCAGTTGGCACCGTCTCAGTTTAAAGTGTGTTTTCAGTAAGTATAATTCCCCAGATGGTTTGAATTTGTGAGATGTACTTGATTAAACAAGTTAAGACGGGTGGTATAATTCCAGAAAAAAAAACAAACAAAAAAAAAACATCAGAGAGTCAGTTTATGCAAATGATGGGAGTCTAAACTAAATGTCTCAAGTCAATCCACAAACAATGCATGTGGAAAATATGTTACTGGTTTAGGTGACTCTGTACTTGAACAGAAGAGAGATTCTTTTCCCGTACCGTCATCAATAATGTAGCTCACAAAGAGACAAACATTGATACAGTTATCCCCAATTGCAGAAAAGGAAATTTAGGATTCCAAAAGTATACTTTTCAAAACTTGGTGCTATTGTTAAATATTTTAACACTTTAAACTGTATCGTAACATATTCTAAAAGCTTGCATTTAGAAGATTCAAGATACTTTCAAGAGGCAAACTGTTTGATACCAATTGAACAATGAAATTACAAAGTTCCACTGTAGGATTCACAAAAACTTTTTTTTTTTAAAGCACATCCAAGAAAATAACTAACTTTGAATTTGTTTTTATGTGGGGGTGATATTACAAGAAGCAGAAGAACTGAGTTGATCAATTCTTCTGACACATTTCAAGTTGCACTGAGTTGCATGGAGGGTTAACTTCGCACATTTGAGTCCAAGTTTGACTCCTGCGATCAGAGAGAAATGGCTGATACTACCATGGATCTCGCCTGCACCGGTCCTTTTTACAGCTTCCATGTTTCATTGCAACCAAATTTTCCTGAAATCCATAAAAGCGTTCCCACATAAGGCTCAAACTTTTTGCTATAGCCAGATAGAGTGCAAGCATTTACCTTTGAAGAGGGAATTTAATTAAAAACACAATTAAGGTTGAACAAATAAATAGGTGTAAACAAAGGAACTTGGATCAGGTGCCTTGAGTGATGTCACTACAAGCAGTACGCATGGTAGCTCGTTTTTGAGAGGGTAGATTTTATCTCAAGTAAAAATCACATAACTAAACAAAAATACCCGCCACGACACATTCTATAGATGACAAGCTATATCGAAAGCGAGTCTTACTGATTTAACAAAAAGCCTGGTTAGCAGCTTTAAAGCTGAACAGATTCTAAAAATTAATTCATGTTGATTGTACATTTATAGAAAAATGTGTCACAAACCGTGTTATTTAACAAATTTTTCGGATGCTACTTCCAGCTTTCCTCTGATTTGAAGCTTATGCTTTATGCTTGTATTTAGTTGTCATTTTCTGACAGTCCGCCAAGGGAATAATCAATTCAAATTCAAACTAAAAGCCAAATTAGATTGTGAAATACCAGCTTTAGATTATTTGTTCAAAACCCCATCTCAGATATGTCTCAGTGTTATGCAGCTCGATGGAACTCCTGGAATAAAGGATGATTTAGGGACAATTAAGGTGACGGCCATCTTGCCTCTCTCATTTCAAGAACTATAAGCAGCAGCGATTTCATTAAGAAATAACCTTCAATTTTTCAAATAAAATACAAAAGCATGTTCTCTCTTTACTCATCAGAGTGAAGACAGGTATTCAGCCCAAACCCACAGGTGATGAACACAGTTCTCAGAAGAATCTCATTTGGGTCACTAGAATGCAAAGTCCTCTTGTGTTGGAAGTGTTTGTCAGCCGTGTTTTCACCAACTATCTGAATCACCCCAGGCAGAGGTAGAGGCAGGAACAAGTCCTCACACGTCTGTGATCATTTGATTACAGTCGTCATTCTGGATACGCAGCAAAGCGGCAACACAAGGGACAAGAGGAATCCAGGAGCCAGACACTCTCCGTCATTAGCAGGAACAAGGAGACCTGGTGAAATAAATCCAATGACATGTCGTTGCGTTTCAGAGCACAGATGGAGGAAAGGATGAACAATTGATCGAATAACGCTGGTTCTCAGTGTGTCACAGAACAAGGGCTTGGTGCAGAGATCAACGTGGACTTCAGACTCTGTCAAAGCGTTTCATGACACTTTGTTGGTCCCGTAGGAGCCCTCAGGGTCTCTGGGCATGGCTCCGTTGAGCTCCAACAGACTGTCGATTCCCAGATAGCCCAGTAGGATCTCACTTCTGCGGTGGGAAAGTTTCAGGATGTCCTCGGCCAAGCATTGCTCGGAGGTGAAGCGGACCTTATCGTGGTCAAACATATCTTTGAGGTACTGCACTATTTGTTGCTGCAGGTAAAAAGGAGAGAAGATGACAGACTTTTTATATCATAAGAAGAAACTTACACATTAGATTTCTGTAGCTCCTGGTGAGCTGCTAGAAGACAGCTCAGTTAGGAAATGGAACTGCACTTTTGTGAAGCAATTCCTCTGACGAAGAACCAAATTTACATGATTTAATGACATCTAGAGGCAGAAAGGCAAACTGCAACCATCTGAATTACCTTGGGATTTTCGAAGTGAGGTTAGAATCTGTTAATATCTCAGCTGCAGTAGATAACTCTCATCCAGGACTGGGTGAAAGTTGTGAACTCTAAATGGAGGTGATATTTACATGATTTTCTCTGGTCTATTACAAGTTTGAATCAGTAATTAGTGCCTTGCTTGCTTGTTTGGGTGGTTTCTAGTGAGCCTAGAGTCATTGCAAAAAGAAAATACACACTCCTAAACCTCCAGAGCTGTAACATATGACCTGGTCTCAGCAGGTTTTAAACATTATTGAAATTTCCTCCAGACCTGAAAAAACACAACGGATTCAACGTTGATATTATTTATGGATATAAAGTCGTAGTAGAAGGTTTGTCAAAAACTAAAACACCACAAAAACAAACATAAATATAAAAAAAAGACTGCATACAAATTGCATATTGGAATAAATTGAGGGATTTGTTTTAATACAGATTGTGAGTATGAGGGAATTTGGTCTTGGACAGATATGATAGTGATTTGCAAGACTTTATGTGTAATGGTTTCCCATGTTCATTTAAAATGAGAACCCTCTGTATTAGTGCATAAGAAATCTTGAGCTTCAATGTCCAAGATGTTATTCCGTTTCTGAATTTAAGACACCAAGAAAGTAATCTATTGCAGTTTAGATATTAACTTTTTCAAACTTTTAAAAGGTACCAAAACGTTTAATAATCTTGAACTATCCCTTTAAGTGTGAAGGGCTGACATTGAAAAGCTGTTGTCTTTAAATGAAGGCAAGTTTATGTCATCATAAATCATACATTTTAAATGTAAGAAGTTTCATACAAAGTGACCAGTATTTCATTTTGAATTTTTCTTTCTTGTTTGTGTATGCTGTGCTCTCACCTTGAAAATTGTGCAAACCTCACTCAGGTGCTGCCTTGGTCCCAAAAACCCAAAAGCTAAAACTGGGCTCACGTGTTCTGATATGGCATAAAAGTGGGCGATAAATCCATCGGGAACCTACGGAGCGCAGTTAGGACAAGTATTTAGAAATCTACATCAACAATAAAAAGAAAGCAGCGAAAAGATTTGGATCAGTCAGACCGGCTCAGGCTCACCATAAGAAGACGCCTTTTAGCTTTCAACACCGACCAGCAGGCGGTCGCCAGAGCCTGAGAGGAAGAAGAAAACGTCCCTTTAGAGAAATTGTCAGGAAATGCATGGTGATGGTAAATGTGCTTCTGGATGCAAGCGTGGAAATTAACCGTTTCTTTAAAGCTGTCAGACAGCCAGCGGTTCCTCAGAACGGCTAACACAGAGGAGGGCGGGCTCTCCAGGTCCTCGAATGCATCCATCAGGATAAAGTCCAAAACAATGTCAAAAAAGTTCATACACACCACCTGCGGCGACCAAAGAACCCAACGGTATTTAGCTATTTCAAGTAGAATGTTTTAATTGATCGGAGTGACATGAGCACTCACCCCTCGACCCTCCAGCTCCATTTTTGTAATGGGCCACGTTTCTTCTCTCTTGGTGTAAAGCAGCATGTCTTCGTAGCTCTCCAGGAAGGCTTTGGGACTCTGGGTCACGACATAGATGTATAAGATATTTAGATCTCTTTAAAAAAAATTGAAACAAAGCAGATTAAGTTATCCAAACCGAAGTTAATTTAATCACTTGTACCTTGTTAGCCTTAACCATTAGCCCTGTAACCATCTGTTTCCCTGTCTCCATAAAAAACGTGCGGTGAGTTTCATCTAACAACAAGACCTGAACAAAAAAGAAAAACATGAAATATTACAGTTAGTAATTTAGTTAGATGCAATACATAAATATTATCTAAATTTTTATGCTGCTGAATGACAATGGCTCACCAAAATATTCAGACCCGATGAATATTTATATTCATCGGGTCTGAATGAATATATATATTCATTCAGAATAACAAGCTCATCGTCAAGGACAGAGAGCCCAAACATCATCTTTGCAAGTACTGCGACTATGAGACGGCTGAGCAGGGGCTACTGAACCGCCACCTGTTAGCGGTCCACAGTAAGAACTGTTTTGTCATGCTGGAATTAGACAAACTTCTAGATATTTTAGCAGGTTTTTAAGTGATAAGTGAACAGAATGTGGTGCATACTTGAAGTAGGATTGTAATGCTTCATCAATATTACTTTTTGTCCTTTTTTATAAATTAGCATCTAAAAAGTGTGGCGTCACGTTGAATTCGGTAATCGTCAATAGTATTTGCTGCATTTACAGCTGCAAGCCTTGTAGGGCGCGTTTGTTCCGGCAAGTTTTCTTCAGGACTCACCTGCATTTATCTCGATCCATATTCCCATCAACCCAAATCACATTCCCTATCTGTGCTGATCCCTTCAGAATGATCCTTTCTTCACTGCAAGAATGTTAGTTTTCCTCCACCTATATCATTGTGCTTGTTGGCCAAAAGGTCTCCCTCGACCAGAGCGCCTGGTGTGCTCCTTGGTTTTCACGACCATGCAACTGGTTACACTGGATTTTATTTAGGTTTATCGGAGGAGAGGGGAAGTGGTGTTCAAAGACACAATTTTTGTGGTTGTGATGTGACAATGTAACCAAAATATATCAGTTTTTAAAAACAGAAATTAAAGCAGAAACTAATACAATTCTGATGAATGGCTCAAGTTCAGCTGAGACCTAAAATGATTCTAAATGATAACAATTTTTCTCTAGCTACCAGTTTATTAACATCATCTAAAATTTTGAACATTCAGTCACTAATAGCATTTATCCCACCTTACAATGACATTTTAAATATGCACTTCAAATAAACATTTCATATCTCCAGCTGTACAATTGTCCACAAATACGTAAGTGAAGACTCTTGGTTTCATCTATTTTTAGCAAATAGGACACTATGTGATCCTTTTGTCCTGGTAGCTTTAGTCAGGACTTGGCTCAAGGAAAGAAACCTGAGGAGGCTCCTGTGTGCAGGTGCACTAGCAGACAAGAAGAATGTAAAAAAATAAATAAATAAAGATAATAATAATAACTCCTGTGTGCAGAAACACACCTGGAATGCTTGTCTCACACAGTGAAGCTTGGAGAGGAAATCTTGGTCACTGTAGCATTCAAGTAATTCAGTTCTGGAAAAAAGACAGAGGAAGAGTGAATTTCGGACTGTTGTTTGGAGGAAAACAAGTGATATTTTCCTTTTTTTAACCACTTGAGGGGAGTGGGATGGTGACAAAAAATTTAATATTCAAACTCTCAGCTTATGAAGGAAAGTTTGGAGCTCTTTTAGTGGGGAGTCTAAAGTAATTTCATTTAACATTTACTGCAGGACAGGTGCATGTAACTGGATAGGATGAATTTGACATGATTTATTACAGAAATAGGGACCAAAAATAGCTTTACTTATACAAAATAAATAATCTATATAGTTACCTCAAGGTCCTATACTTCACTCTGCCTTCCTGCACCAGAGACAAGGCTTCTTCATACAAAGCTGCTGGCTTCATTGGTGGGTAGAACTCATCCAGAGTTATATTTTCAAACAGCTACACAGAAAAATTTGTTTATAGAAATAATTTTTTTGTTAATTACAAGGATGGAGAACATGAGAGCATTTCTTGGCATGTTTCCTGGGATACACAGCACTACATGTATGTAACAAGAGCTTAAAAAAACTCTTTTTGTCAATTCTTTTTCCAATTACTCTTTATTTTTTTTTGCATAAAAAAACAGCAGGTTTGAGTGCAAGTTTGCGTTTCGAGTACACATGCTGACACACAGACGACTTTCACTTGTTGAGGAGAGCAGCTCACCTCTGCGGCGGAGAAAAACGAGTCATCAGATGAAACAGAAGCCGCATCCTCATTTTGCAGCCGGTGGAAACTCTCTACGCGAGGCAAGATCAGAGTTCCTTCACTCTCTGAAGACAGACAGAGAGCGAAGAACACAACAATATGGGTAATGAAGAATTAAAACTGCAGTTAACTTTTCAAATCCTGATTTCATTGATGGTGAAAGTTTTTTTTTTTGAAAAGTACATCTTGAAGCTGGTCGTTACCAAAGTCAGCCAGCACGCTCTCCGCTGGGATGCTGCCGCCAAAATCCTCTTGCAGGTGGTACGCCCTGTGCAGGAGTGTCTCCAGCTTCTCCGCAAACAGTTTGTTACGATCTTCGTTCTAGAAGCAAGATGGAAAATAAGATTTTTTTTTTTTTTCATAGTATCATTAATAATCTAGAGATCTACATGAGCTCGGTTTTATATAATTCACGTTCCACACCAAATCTAGCAATGCTACATTGAGGAAGGGAAAATATAAAACAAAACAATCCAGAAATATAACTAATTTAAAAGACCCACAAGAGTTTAAAACGTGTTTTTTTTTAGCGGCAATGGTTACCGTGAGAAAGTCTCCACATGCCGCCCCCTGCAGAGCAAGGTTATTGTTACTGGAGGTCGAGTTGCCTTGGTGACGAATGTTTAAGGCTTGTTCCCACTTTCGCAGCGCTTCATCAAACAGCTCCATCCCTACAGAGCGAGAAACAAAAAAAATTAACAAATCTGTTTTACAACAAAGCATGTTTAAATATTACCTGCTTCACAGATGCAATACACACATCTCAAGGATAAAACCCGGCACCGCCATGTTCTTTCTTATTCCTGAAGGATCAAATGGGAAGCGCTTCCAATGGTAAACGATGGTTTACCATTGGTTATGAACTAATTAATTACGTGTGTATTACTAATATCACTGTAACTCACAATCTCTGTCACATGAACAGTTTGACCTTAATTTTTCAACAAACTGAAGTGGGCTGGAGAGAAAATTAGTCATATCACGCTAAAAAAAAGGTGCCCACTATTCACATTTTGATTTGGACGTGTTGGTTTACAAAAGCGGAAAGGAGAGCAGAGGCGTTAATCAAAAGATGTAGGTGGAATTTTACTGCAGATAAAAAGTGCCTGGACCGTTCTGGGTTATCCTGTGGTCATTCGCTGGATTTTTACTTTTCATTTGAATGTCAGCAAAATAATTATTTAATAAAATCGCGCTGATGTATTTTTTATACCCTCCGTCCTTTTAGTTTTTAGTCTGCTTTGACTTTTAAGGTTGTTTTCCTGTATGTGTTCTGAAACTTTACAATTTTTGTCCACAATTTTACCAATTCTCCACATAAACGTATGCTTATTTCACTTGGAATGCATCTTCCAAACATGTTTGATTCTTTCTCCGGGATATCCCAAGTTTCTGAAGACAGTTTTGCAGGAAAGAAAAATGATATTTTACCAGTTTGACTTCTTATCATTTTGTTTTGTCTTGAGTCAAAAGCAAAACTAACAATTTCAGCACAGAACATCATGTATCCAGTCGCTGAAGAGAGTTTTTCTTTGCTCGGACTAAGCAACGTTTAGGTGCAGGGGCAGCACTTTTTTTTCTGTGCTGCAAAGGCAAAAAATGGTGACATCCAAGCACCGGTCCTCGTTTGGAGGCAAACATAAAAAATATAAATTGAGACATCCGCATAACATCAGCTCTTTACGCTCCTGCAGAGTGACAGAAAGGGTGTTATGTTTCTGTCACTGAAAACTCAAGCTTATTGTGGCAAGCTCCAACATGGCAGAAAAAAATTATTGAGAAACGAGATGCAGACAGCAAAAAAAAAAAAAAAGAAAAAAAGATCAAACCTCAACCCAGTCAATGCATCAACTGTCTAGATAATTTTGTTTATATATTAGGAATATAACTTTTTATGACTCCAATCTATCAAAAAACAAAGCAGAGAGTGACTTTCAAGGTTCATGAATAACACATGACAACGCACCCATCAAATACAGGTTCTCTGCATTAGAATCCTCCACTGCTCCTGATTCTTCCACCACAGGCTCCGCCTCCCAGGGAGTGGGGGGGTTAATCGGCTGATTAGGAGAGTTTGGAACTCTAGTCTGTGCCAGAGCAAACCACACAGAGACATAGCCATCAAACACACAGGCGAAAACTGGGAAAAAAAAAAAAAAAAAGACATGCAAACGGTGGAAAAACCATGACGCATGAAACTAACAGATGCCAAGCTGTGTGACGAACTGGAGTGTTTACTGGGAGCCAGCGAGGAAATCCCACTCATGGTGTCATTGCTCCGAGAGCTGGGGCTCATCACCTGGCGGCTGGTAATGGGGCCTGTCGCAAACAGGATGAGAAAGATGCTGAAAGGACGTTACCAAACAGCTGAAGGTTATAGTTACAAAACTCCTACTATTGGTCTTTGTTGCAAACCTCTCTTCAGAGATGAAGGTCTTCCTGTCTTCAGCAGAGCCTCGGGTATTCCCACGGTCTTCGGGCCTTCCTTCACATGGTCTGCCTGCTTCCTTTTCCTGCCTCTTCTTTTCAGCTGGTGAGCGGTCAGGGCCAGCGCTACGCTTCCAAGTGCTGTCGCAAACAGCACCTTCTTCAGGCTCGGGGAAAGCTTTAGCTGAGAAAATATGGACTGAAAGCAAGAAGAAACGTCAGATTTCAGGAGTTGTATTCACTGCCACTATTAAAAGGGAAAATTTCGAAAAATAAAAATCTTGGATTCAGCCCTTTTATTCTGACAGCCATAAATAGAATTAAACACCCAACTAGTTGCCTTAGGAAATCATCTAATCAGGGAAGACAGTCCAACTGTATGCATGTAATCGCAGCATAAACGCAGCTGTTTGGTGAAGGCCTCAGGCGTTTGCTGGATGACATTACTGAACAAGCAGCATCTTTTAAAGCTAATGCAAAATGTGACAAAAAAAAAAAAAAATCCAAGTGGTTTGAAAATATTTGTGAGTAAGTGTAACCATTATCATAAAAGGTGTTACCTGTCCAAATGTGGAGTAGAGAAAGACCGGTATCTCTGCCACAGTCATGGCCAAAGCCTGGGCGACAGACATCCCGTCTGGTTGTCTCAGTGACATTTCAAGAGTACCTCACATCCACCAAATGTACGGTTTCCTTTCTGCTCTCAGACCAGCCAACACTCAGCTCGCTGATCACACTTTCTGCTGTCATCCACCCCTGGTTCCGTACCTGACAACAGACACTACAACACGTGAGACACAATTTGTACTCAAACGGGCATTACAGAAGGTTTGATACTTTCATAGATCGTAAAATACAGTTAATAAAAACTAGTGAGAGTTGAGGGATGCCACCTAACTCATTCAAAAAGAAAATGATAAAAGTTGCATTTGATCCGACATTTATAGGCGTAACGCCGCATGAGCTGAATGACATGTCAAAGAGGGAATTGAGCCATTTGATGCAGGAGTTTTGGAGAATGGGTGAATGGAAAAGTTCCAAGATAGCAGCTCTTGAGGAACGGACTTGGACACTACTGCTGGTATTGATCAACATGGCAAAAGCATTAGGGAAACAATTGATTTCCTATTTGGTCAAGAACGACACTTTAAGGCCACAGTAATGAGTGATGTTCAGTTTAGAAACAGAGGATAAAAGACGATGCTTATAAATGTTTTGCAGAGGATACCAACCACAACCAGCAAAGCCCACTTGTGATGTAGAGACCCAGACTGATTTGTGACTTTAAGCAATATCGGTCGGTTTAGCACTACATATTGTGGATCCATCTATTTGTAGGAGGAGGATTTATATTTTATTAGGACCTCCACATATTGATCCATTCTGATGCATGTGAAATGCCTCAATCTATTGCTAACTAATATTAAATGCAGGGCACAAATGCATACAGTTATAACTACATTTGTTTTAAGGTTTTTGCTTCGTGGCAAACAACAAATGAGTTGATTCAATCTCGGGAAATCAAACTTGGATTAAGAAGCAGAGCCATTTGACACGAAACCAGCTTCTTTTTCAGCTATCAACACTGATAGTGCAGATAGCGCGCCAGCCTGCACTTATTAATCTGGAGCTACTTCCAATGTCGCCGTCTTCTGATAAAAGCTGCCGTTTTTAACCAAACAGCGAAAAGTGTGTACAAATCACAGAACGGTTCTGGCTTACGGATGCTTAAAAATAAGATTTAAACTAAATTCAAAACACACAGATCAAAAACCGATACTGTAAATGTCATCATGGATTTCTACATGAAATACACAACAAGACTAAGCTCTGGGTAAAAAAAACAAAAAAAACAAAACTTCTGTTAAACCCAGGGTAAAATCAGTTGGAGACAGCTCTGAAATGTCCAGTATGCTAACATTAGCTAGCTCATTTAGCTGGCCTGGACTATCGGTCAGTTCCCCTCACAGCATCAGGGAATGACTCGGTCTATGGAGCTCTGAACTGACACCTGGCAGGTGTCAGCAGCAACCAAAGTACAGTAACACTGACCAACAACTAATAACATAATCCCTCTCCGACACCAACATACCGTGAGCATCCAAGACGTCAGAGAAGGGCATCCCTAAGTCACCGTCAGTGAAGGCAGCACAGCATTTTTTTAGGGCGGGACTTTGAAAATACACAGATGTTGACACGCTCTTCAGCCAATCGGAGGAGGATAGTTGTGGGCGCACCTTTTCTTAGCGAATAGTATAAAGGAAGGGAGGGACACAGACTACTGGAATCCAATCAACTTGCAGGTGTTATGTTGCAGTAGTGATTCTTCCATCCCAATGCGAACAATGCAGAAAATGATCACAGTTCGAATTTTCTTTCACTCTTCCGTACGCAACAACATTTTTAAACTTTATTGTCCTGACATTTAACATATTGTTTTTTATTGATAATGTTTTCGTGTGGGGTTTTTAACCCATACTTAAACACATGACATATCTATTGAAATGAAGTCAGTTGAATAATGAGAAGTCAAAAATGTTTGTAAAGGTTATTAAAATGTATGAGATGTAAAATATAAAATTATTTAAATAAAAACACATGTAACTTATTTACACAATATAATTAAAGGTAGCAGAAAGCCACTGCCTGTTGGTGTACGGCTGAAATAAGCGTGGTTGTAACATTTGCTTCCGATTTTGTCAATCATATTTCAGAATAAAAGCATGTTTACTTCCAGAAACCGTAGCAGACGTCATTGGAATTAGAATTTATGAATATGTGCGCAATTCTACATGAATAAAAAAAACTGTCACTAAATATACAAATGAAAATAAATGCAGAATATCTCTTCAAAGTCGATTTGAAAGTTTTAATATGAAAAGAAATTCCGGTTGCAATGTTTTCATCTGAAATCATAGCGCCCTTAGGGCAGATCTTCATCAGGCCTACACAAGAAGAGAACTATAGGAGAGTTATACATATATTCAGACGCAGTTAGATAAGAATAACGAATCTGTTCTCTGCCGGAGGATAAAATCAAAAGTTATGACTACTGGAAAATGAACCTAAATTCCACCTGCACGGGCTATAGGAAACTTCCTGATACAAAATCCCTCATCGCCACGATTCGGAGATGTATTTCTCACCCCTCGGAGTTACACAAAGTCTGAGCTTTCTGGATGGAGAATGTGTTACGGCCATGGAATAATTTCTCTGCTGTTGCGACATGTGCACAGAAGGATGTAGGACTAGTTTGAGCAGCTTTCAGACTTAAGCTGCTGCTTCTCGATATGCGGCCGAAGCAGATGCTCCGTCTGTGGTTCTCCATGCTCATGCTGACCCTTCTACTGCTGTTCTGGTTTGGAGTGCTGATCACACGGGACAGTCCTTCACCTGCTACACAAAATTCATCACTCAGGGGCTACAGCAGGATTAGCCCGCACAGAAAGACCAAGGTGAGGCGGGTGATGATCCAGGACAAGATGGCCCACATAAAACTCTCATTCATTAGCTTCTTGGGACAAGTGAAATTGATATAATCAGCTAAATAATCCCATTTTCTTCACTTTCTCTATATGCTGAAATATCTGTGAAAAAATATGTTTTGATGCTATATAGGTAATTAAATTTTTTTTTTTTAAAAGATTAACTTTCATTTGTATACTAAAGTCACTAGTCTTAAAAGTTGAAGTGTTTGTTTTTAATGCACATGGAAAATGATTTGATATACTGCTGAGTGCAAAAACCTCTCAATTTCCCCACACCTTTATAACACATTATTAACCCTTTATTCAAAGCCTGAGAAAGTTGGATGTTGGGATCCCACTAGGAGTCACAAATCAACAATTGTGCAGTTGAGATATACTCTAAAAATCAAAGTAAATAACAAAAATTATAATGGTAAGAACACATTTTTGCTATAATTGTTGGAAGAGATCAAAATGCAGGTTTTTCAAATAGATAAAAATTAATCAGCTCTTTATGTTGTGTTGCCTTTCAGGTTATGCTTGCAAAGCAATTGTCAGGGATCAAAAGTTTAATCCGCTGTAATGTTGATGATGGTCAAAAGCTTGAAAATTCTTAAATTATACTGCTTGTGAACAATACATTACTCTTAATGCAAATTTGGTCAGCTAACACAGTCATTTCTTACTCTCTTAGACACTCGGGCTAAGTTATAGTTTAATGCCAAACAGAATTCACTACACCATTTTTGTTTGCTACTTGCAGATATATTGTAAGAGATCATTGGTCTAGCTATCTCCAAATTCACTAGTTTATCTATAGATTTCTTACTTCCTGTTCCTCTGATTAATAATTTATTTATTTATCTATTTGTCACTGAGGCTAGCATTCCAATGTTGCTATGTTCTAGAAACGCAATAAAAAAAAAAATAATCTAATGTCTTATGTAGATTTAATCAATTAATTCTGGCTGAGGTGTCTGTGAGCCTAAATCGGTCTTATCTTCTCTCTGCAGTTTCTGGATCTTCACTGTAGCGACTGTGCCGTGGTCTCCAGCTCCGGTCAGATGCTTGGCGCCGGTGCTGGAGATGAAATTGACCGAACGGGATGCGTGATCCGCATGAATAATGCCCCCACCAGAGGATACGAGAAAGACGTCGGGAACCGCACCACCATTCGGGTTGTGTCTCACACCAGTGTTCCTCTACTGGTAGAAAACGAGCAGTATTATTTCAAGCAGTCCGCGGATACGACGTATGTGTTTTGGGGCCCCAAAAGGAACATGAGGCAAGACAGAGAAGGAATTATTTTCAATGTCCTGCTGAAGCTGGCCATGAAGTATCCGAAATTGAACATGTATGTCGTGACTCAAGACAAGATTGAGTACTGTGACAGCGTGTTTCAGAATGAAACTGGAAAAAACAGGTGGGTTTAGTTTCTCAGCAGAGTACGCCACAAATGTTAAAATTATGAAAATGAAAAAAATTCTAAGGCTTGTAAACCACATATATCACAGTTCCTAAAACACTTTTTCAAAGATTTAGGTATCAAAAAAAGAGGTTTTAAATAAACTGAATTTTCTAAGTTCCGCACACTAACCAACAACCACTAAAGACTATGACAAACATTCAGAGATCTAACACATATCTGTTACGTGATGGGAAGTTTCTCATCTCATTTACCAGCTAAATAGACCCAGTTATGAGTTTAACATTACTGTTGAGCTTTCAACCGATGATTACTCATTTTTCTCCTTTTGAAAAACATTTGCTCCAGGTGAGGCTCGAACTCACAACCTCAGCATTGCTTTGCAGTTTACTGTCTTATAAGTACCGCGCGCTGACCGATTGCGCCACTGGAGCCTGTGAGAGTAACAGAAAAATAAACAGATAATGTGACAAGGCATACTTTGTCCCATTAAGGTTTTGTCATCAGGACTTCACAACTATTTCCTTTTTGGACCCAGCTCAGCCATGTGCCAAAGAGCCAATATGATAACGTGACTGTTTTCTGACAAAAAGAAAAAAAAGCTCAGCATTGTGCCAAAGAGCCAACAATTTGCTAACAGAAATTCACTTGCAAAGTCCTAGAAGGTTTTGTAGTCATCTTACTCTGGAAGGCACAGCAGGAAATTAGGTTGTCCTTCATTTAGAAATCTAAATCACTCTTGGTCTAACCTCTTCTATTACGGTTGTCTGCAAAAGAAGATTATCATCTGTCAGATTCCTGCATCACTTTATGATGATAACGTGTGTGTGTGAACTTCAGTTAACTAGACCTAATGACATCTTACTTCTATGATCAACATTATCTCTCAGATTTTGATGAATGACTAAATAATTTTTGTTTTGGAAAAAAAAAAGAACACCTGCTCCAGGTGAGGTTTGAACTCACAACCTCAGCATTACTTTGCAGGGTACTGTCTTATAAGTACTGAGCGCTGACCAAGTGCACCACTGGAGCTTGAAAGAAATGGTTCAGATAGCTGAAATTTGACCACTGATTATAATTACAAATCTAAAATGGCAGATTTCTAGAATAGAACAAAGAGAATTGATAATGAGATCTATAATTTTCTTTACTTCAGGCTGAAATCTGAAGTCTTTTGTCAACTCCAGGGACAACAATTACTCATTAGAAACATTTGTTATGAATAAGCTGCTTCTGTGAGCACTGAGCCCGTGGTCTCCCTGCATGGAGTTTGAATGTTCTCTCTGTGCATGCGTGGGTTCTCTCTGGGTACTCCTGCTTCCTCCCACAGTCCAAAAACATGACAGTCAGCTTAATTGGTCTCTCTAAATTCTCCCTAGGTGTGTGTGCGTGTGCATGGTTGTGTGTCCTGTCTGTTTCTGTGTTGCTCTGCAACAGACTTGCGACTTGTTTAGGTTGTACCCTGCCTATCGCCCGGAACGTTAGCTGGAGATAGGCACCAGCAGCCCTCCCGTACCCGCTAGGGACAAGGGTGTTAGAAAATGGATGGATGGATGGCAGAAAACTCTGCATCACTTCATCATGAGCATGTGTGCACATAAATTTCAGATAACTAGGCAAATTATTTCTATGCTAAATATTTACTTCTATACTTCATATTATCTTCAGTGTTTGGTGAATGACTAATAATTTTTGTTCTGAAAAAAAAATTTGCTCCAGGTGAGGCTTGAACTCACAACCTCAGCATCACTTTGCAGGGTACTGTCTTATAAGTACTGTGCGCTGACC
>CAEGAE010024603.1:0-16381 GCA_903067095.1 Girardinus metallicus
GTGCATGGTTGTTTGTCCTGTGTGTCTCTGTGTTGCCCTGCGACAGACTGGTGACCTGTCCAGGGTGAACCCCGCCTCTCACCCGGAACGTGGCTGGAGATAGGCACCAGCACCTCCCGACCCCACTAAGGGACAAGGGTGTAAGGAAAACGGATGGATGGATAGAAGGCTTCTGGACATGCAAGTGATTCGTTTTTATAAGTATCTGGGGTGGCACTCCTCCCATGGCCACCTGGTTGATTCTTCAACGACTTGATTTGATTTTTTTACCTTTTAAATCATGTATTGTGACAAAAAGATTTTTAGTCCTGAACACACTAGGTGGAGTAAATTCTTGACAAAACCAATTTCCACGTGCTGTAGAAAAACTTTGTGTTTCACCCCTTCAAACCTCACAAGAGGTAGATCCGATGGAAAAACACGAGGATGTCTCTAAAAGCAGAACGTTGTGTTTAAAATTTCTCAGAGTTAGCGAGGCTCGCTGTAGTAAAAAGCCGCATTATTGATAAGCGTGCAGCAACAGCATGATGTGCAGTCACGTGTTGCAACAGAACCTCCTGTTCTTCAGGTCTTCAATGTGGAATCTAAATCATCAAGAGGTATAAAAGTTGATAAATAGCGCCAACAAAACGAGAATTTACTGAAGTAACTCAGTTCACTAAGTGAAACACGTCAAAGTTGACAGATTAATTACACGCAGACTAATGTTTTCAAGCCTTTAAATCTGTTTATTATGATGATTATGATACAATATGCTTTTTAATCTGACAGAGAAATGTCAATGCAAACCATATTCTAATTAATTGAATATGACCGCACCTACTGTTAAAATTATCTGATAAAGATATGACAAATGTCAGTTTACTAGTGTTTTATTTTGTAACAACTATATACAGCAGTAATGTTTTATAGCTAAAATGCATACATTGTCAAAAACCTAAATACATTTTAACCTTATGAGAGCAGATTAAGATTTTTAAGAGTCTACATTTGTTATTAAAATGCTCTTTCTCAAACAATGTAAAAATAATATCTGCAGCAGGAGTGATAACTGTTTACGATAGATGGACACATCAGGTCCGGTATTTTTCTAAAGAACCCAGGACTTTCTTTCTTTCTGCAAGGCAACAGTGCTAACAAATGCAGCCTCAGCCTATCAGCATTACTTGATATTTAAACGAAGCATGAGAATACAGAAGATCAATCAGTGTTGCTTCTTGAGAGGCCTGATAGTATTAGATTTATGATTGCAATATAAATCCCCTATGGACAGCACACCTGGAACTCCTCATGCAATAGACTGGTTTGTCACAGGGCAAACGTAGACATACAGCGCAGCCGCACCTGCATTCTCAGTAATAAAGTCAATCTAAAGGACCTAAGGAATGTAACTCGAGTACCTGGAGAAAGCTATGCAGGTATATCAGAACATTTGAAAAACCTTAGAAAAGTCTCATCTTTCTGTTTTTGCTTTTTCAGAGCTTAAGACTAAAGCTTATTTTAAATTTGAACCGCCTGTATGTGCCGATTGTCCTAAGTCCTAGATAAAAATGAGCACACTCACACCGTTTCTTGTGATTGTCTGAAGTGACTATGAACGTCTTCTTGGTGGAAAACACACACGATGTGAGCACAGAGTAGGATCTGCGGGGCCTTATATAGCTCTCGTGGAGATCCTAAAAATAGTCAGACATGACTCAAAGCTTTTCATTTAGCAAGCAGAAAGTTGTAGTGTTTCCATTCAACAGTCTGCTTGCCAGGGCAACTGATCCTTGTGACAAAACAGACCGGAAATATAGGCAGTGTGGGTGTGGTTTTTCTTCCCCACATGTTATATTAGTCATGGTGGATGAATGCTCATTTAGTTTGGATATTTTTTTATTTCAGAATATTGAGAATTTCTTTCCTGGGGATTTCAAAGCACTTCCCTCTTCCACCTTAATGGTATTTGCCCACCCCTGAGCTTTTGTGTCAAAAAAGCTCCTCCAAACTATCTAATTGTTGATACAGCCACAAATCTCTGTTGTCTTTAAGAATATTCTATTGATACAAGAGGTGTTGTTTTCCTAAGCTGCTTGAGAGTTTTGTTTATCTTCAGATTTGCGGATAAGGCTGACGTTAAAAAGCTCTTAATAATGTTCACCACATTATTAAGGGTGTAAATAAATAGTTTTTTTTTTTAAATCTTCTGAAGTACTTTTCTCTTTAACTCCACCAAATCTTCCTCAAATACAACACTGTAAAATTAGTTAGTATTTTCTTGCATTTCACAGCCCTAATATAAATAAATAATTAAATATATAATGCTTTATCTTTGAGAGAAAATGTTGGTTGTTAACTCTTTCAGCAGTCAAATACGTCCAATACTGGGAGGGGCCACCTTGCAACTTAAAGTATCTGCTGCACTCCAGATAACACAGCTCACCTTTCAGGATCTCTGATTTGACGGGTCAGGCCTATTCTGGCAAGTGGGCAGAAATATATGGCAGATCTTTGCATTGAAATGTGAAATAGTCTTAATTAGCAATGTTGTTTTTTCCTGCTTCATTTATTGTGGCATGATCATAAACATGATGATGGTTTATTTTCATAAACCTGAAAATCAGCAGTCACTGTCATTCAATCCCATAATGTGGACAAAATGGTGAAAGTGCTTTTGGTAAATACCGACATCAACAGAAGTGGTAAGGACAATGTGGCCTCCTCGACCACAGTCACACACATGCACATAAACAAAAAAAAAAATCAGTCATATAAAAAATCAGTCATATATTTACCATATACATATATATATGGTAAAGTCTTCCTCAGTGTGCATGAAACAAGTTATATATACACATATATACATACATAGTTGAAACTTACTGGCTTTTGTTTAAGCACTAAAGTTTTCCACGCTGCTCCTCAAAGGTGTTAATTTCGCTCATTATTGCAGTTTCCAAAGAATTTACATTAATTGAAACCCTTTAATAATTCCTCACAGATGCCCTTGCCCTAATGAATCTGTAATTGTAGTGACATTCCACAACTCCACAACTTTTTCCTCTGGGATTCCTTGCAGTGACTTCATGCTGTTTGGGAACAGCTGCGCCCTCTGAATAAAGCTGGTCTGTTTCTTTAAACTATGTCTTTTACATAGTTTCCAGTAAACGATTCCTGCTTCACCAGTATGACTGTTCACACTGCAGTCGACCCACACAGCCTGTCCCTGTAGATCATGCTCCATAGTTCAGCAACAGGCTGCATGCCAAAAATATCACAGAATGATCTAAGAGGGTTCAGATTTCTTGATTCATTCACTTCTTCCGCACTGAATGAGTGCCCACCCCTGAGCTCCTCTAATCTCAAGTTTCTTTTCCATGCTCCTTTAGGTACATTTTACTTTTATATAATGCTGGAAAAGTAGAAAACAATAAAAAGAAGAGCAAAAAATTTATGTGGAAAATACTCTTTTGGAAATAATAGACAAATGCCACACCCAGAGAACGTTATTTTACTGTCTTGCTGTGAGAAAGTTAAGTCGCCTGATCTACCAGACGTGTTTCTTTCTTCTGTCGTGCACACCATCTTATGGTGTCAGGCCGTATAACAGCATCTGGAAGGGATTATAAAGTCGCTGTAGCAGACATATTTGCAGAAAGTGTTGTCATCCTCAAAAATTATCCAGGAGGTTCCCACAGCTCTCGCAGATTGAAGGAGAAAAGATCAAGCAGCTGAACAGCTCTAATGGAATTGGATTGATAAAAGTGTGGGGCTCCAGATAACCCCACATGGTTTGTGAGGTTTTGCATCAGACTAGGCAACTGACGTAGGGAGCCCCAGACAGACAGGGTGGGAGAGAGCAAGTTAACTTCAAACAGAAGACGGGAAGTGATTCTTTGCTTTGTCATATAATTAGTTTGCTCCAAACTTCTCCTCCCTTTCTGCTTTTCCTTACTCATAATGGGTTTAAATGTACATAATGTCTGAGAGCTTTGAAATCCAGTTGGACTAAAAGATGGTAAACGACACCAAACTCCAACTGCTGTTGTGAAATCTGATGAGTAATATTCTTGCTAAAGTTGAGAAAAAAACGACTTCTCATTTGGGAAAAAACTATTATCTAGCTGACCAAAACGTTAGTTTTTTGGTCAGCCAGACCCTGACCTGACTCCTGGCCTCCATCAGAGGTCAGGGGTCACAATAAGCAGATTTATCAGAAGCCCTCCACTGGTCTCCCATGGTACCAATTACCAAATATATTTTGGTAATTAAGAAAGTATCAAACTTACACGTGTTCTAAGTTTGACGGTAAGTACAGAAATGACAGGACAGATTTTATGGCGGTTCTCGGTAAAGTCTTCTTCAGTGTGCATGAAGCAAGTTCAGATTTTATTGTTTTTATTCCAGTTGTTCTAAACCTTTTAAGTAAGTGGAAATCGAGGCAGTTTTATAATTTCTTGCAACCATTTCATGACGTATAAAGATCAATACATACAGTTACATACACCTTTTTTCCTCACTATCTGAAGTTAAATCAGAACAGACTTGTACCATTTTAGGTTAGTGAGAATTTCCAAAATTATTTAGATTTGCTACATGCCACAATAATGATGAAAAAATATGAGAGTAGAGATTTATCTAATTATTTCTTCAAAATTAGAGGTTTACATAAATTTCCTCTGTAGTATTGACTGCAAGGCAGGGGTGGGACCTTTTGGGTTTCCTTCCACAAGCTTCTCACAATAGTTTGCTGCCCTGCTGGTCCATTCTTCCTGACAGAACTGGCATAACTGAGTCAGGTTTTATATGCCTCTTCGCTCACTCGCTCTTTTTCAGATCTACCCACAAATTCTCCATTGAGATTGGAGCTTTGTGATGCTCGTGAAAAAGCATTTACTTTGTTCTTAAACCACTTTATAACCACTTTGGCGGTATATTTAAGGCCATTATCCATTAATAAGACCAATTTGCACTTTAACCTCCAGGCTGCTGTCTTTGCTTCACTGTTTCCATATAATGTTCTATCCTCATGATGTCATCTATTTAATGAACTGCACCAATTCCTCCTGCAGCCCCACAACATAACGCTAGACACAGTTCAAGTTGTTTCTCATCTGAGAATACTTGGAATGTATTTATAGACTTTACTTGAATTTTTATCATTTGGATTAAGACTGCTGTTATAGTGTGGTAATATTAAAATGACTAATAAATATACTGAATTTAGGGACATGGTGATATGGTTTTATTATTCCAGACATGGTCATAGTCATCTGGGAATATTTTGGAAGTGTTATCTGAATAGTGAGACAGATGTTATGCAATAAAAGTATTTCCAATAAATAGTGTCAGTGATAAAAAAAAATAAATTTATTTAACTGAAATTCATTGTTCAACAGAGGCTCTCATGTATTCATTAAAACAATGATTCAGACTTTCTTAGTAGCTGATTTTTATATTAATATTCATCCTTTAGGAGTCATTTAACAATCTGCTTTGACTCAAAAATACAGGGAATGAATTTTGTGGAGTTTGCCTCATTTGGGAGATCACCTCATTTTTCACAGAAACCACATCGAGTGTCACACACACAAAGCAAAACCCTGGGGTGTTTTGTTTTCCAACTTGAAAAATCATTTGGTGGTTCCAGGCAGTTTCTTACGTAATTATTTCTTATTTCAAACTAAATGTAGAAAAGTTCAAATTAATACTTTACTTTTATTGTCCCCGTTACTACTGTTTGTCAGTAAACACAGCAATCTCAGTTGTTCATAGTGATTGCTTCCGCATACTGATTCAAAATGTAATGTTGGGAAAGCTTTGTTTCAGATATTTTGTAGATTATGTAAGTAAGCATCATCCAGTTCTCTGAAGCCATTTTTGCTTGACCCATAATGATGTGGATTAGATTTGTATGAACATTGTCATCTGATCTTTTGCATGTTTGGCCACACTGGGCTCTCTAAAATAAACCTTTTGTTTTGAACAAATGAAACTTTGTGTCTGAGTCATTCTAGGGTTTTTTGTTTGTTTATGTTTGAGATCCATTTCTAAGCTGGTGGGAATGGGAGAGATGCAAAGAGGGACAAATGTCTTCTTGGAAAGTTATACTGGGTCTTTGCGGTTTATGGCGCTCTTCAAGTTGAGCAAGGTCTGGTTGTAACCACTGATGCGTGTATCTATATATGCATTCACAGGGGGGTTATGGGTACACCTTGCTATTACCAAATTAGGCCTGTGTCTGTCTTCCCAACTGTGTAAGAAGAAGAAGAAGAAGAATTTATTGTCATTGTCAAAAAGGCAACGAAATTGTGTTTGGAGTACAACACTCAGTGGTAGTAGCAGATTTCCAAGTAAGGCGCATACGAGGTAAAAGTGACTCCAGTGCTTGCACACATACGTCTTACAAAATATAAATAACTAAACAGCTCCTCAACCCCACTATAATAAGTAAATAAATAAAAAAGTAGCCCTAGTAATTGAATTACCCAAAGTTAAAGTTTTTTTGCATTAATTAATAAAGGGTGTTCAAAACGTTTCTCAAAGATTCTCACTCCAACTCCAAAGCTCTATGTGTCTGTTGTTCCTTAAAATAGATGTGAACTGTTGGTTCAGTAATTAAAATGTGGCTACAGAAATTTCATGGTGGTACAACACTCTGACAGTCGGGAAAAAGTCAGTCATCCTCTATGAACAGTTGAACATAAGCTAAAAGACTCATCTAACAGCCCTGACATTGGTATGGCTATGATTACAGTTGTGCTTGTGAACTCAAAAGAAGAAAAACACAAAGTGCGCTAATCATTTTACACCACAAGGTTTTGTTCTGAGTTTTGTTCAGTTTGCCTTTTATAAACTATTTTTTCCAGTCAGTGCCCTTTTTATTAATGATAATTATTTATTAATAATGCCTGCTGCAAATTGGTTTTCAGCAGGCATTATAAAAAAGAAAAAGAGGACACATCCACATGATAAAGGATGGAAGCCAATTTACTGCTGTACCTGTATTACCGAGAGGTCCCTCTAGGGGGTCGAAAAGAAGCTGTGAGCCACAGAGTCAATGGTAGCAGACAAATCAAAAAGAAAAATCACTGCTGATTATCCCACATCAACAGTTAAGAGGCTTCAGTGCTGCGTCAAACAATTATTGCTCAGGCAGCAGATGCTGCTGCTAACATCATGTATGCTACTGTGTGCTTCACTGTTTCTCTTGTGCTATGTTAATTTGGATTCATGGGCTTTAGTTTGTGAACATTATTTACATTTTCATCCTACTCAGTTGCACATCCCTTGAATTGTGAGCATGTTATTTCTATTCTAACAACTGCACAATATCTTTATGTTACAAACTTGTACAGTATATTTTTATTACTATTATTATTGTTCTTGTTTTTTAATAAATTTTCAACACTTTTGGAACACTTTGTGTGAACCTATACATCTGATGTTTCTGTTACTGCTGACTTTCTTCCTCATGTTTCATGAGACCACTACAGCCAACAAATAGCTGAAATCCTCAAATACTTGAGACCAGTTCTAAAAATCCTATATCGCTGACAATTTTAATAGTTTAAACACCAAATCTACCTCAATATGCATTAATATGCACCGTGGTAACTGTTTTGGCACTACCACATATTGTAAGCCAACAGCTACGATCTTTCTTTCCTGCAGTCACAGGATTACAGCTGATCCAGACCGTGGAAAAGAAATGGCTACTTATCAAATACCAGCCAGAAGTGCATCAAGTAACATTGTGCCTATGGCATTTTAGTTTCCTATATTGCAAAGTCTTTTGAATATTTTAAATATGCCTAAAAGATCCATAAACAGGCCAATTATCCACAAATTATTAGGAGCCGAAAAGTAAAAAAAAAAATCCACAAATACTGGACCGCGAATGGGCGGGGGTCCGCTGCAGTTTGTTTGGAATAAGGATTACTTCATTGCCATGAGTCCAGTGGAAAGAAACACATGTTTTTTAATGTCTCCTAATAAAGAGGGGGGTGAACGGAAATGTTAAAAACAAGTACAGAATATCAAGATTGAAGCTTAAGAGAGAATCAAGTCAAATCAAATCACATTTTATTTGTATAGCACATTTCAGCAGCAAGGCATTTCATCATAGCAAACACAATCAACTGTCACGAAAAAGATTGAAGAACTAGACAAAATCAAAGTTTGATTTTTTATTTTTTTTTGAAGAGGGTTTTCCTAAACAATCTGTCAATGTGCCAGTTTTCTGTTCTTCACAGTGAATAACAGTGAAATCGGTGTTCCCTACATATGTGATGATACCTTTTTAGTCCAGGTACCATTGTGTATCAGATCAACGTGTCATGTGGGAAAGTCCTGGCTGGACACAGTGTAGCAACTTGTTATAACACTATAAAATTACAAGTTTTTACAAGAAAATCAATTAGCTTTTAAGACAGGAAAACAACTCTAGTTTTCTTTTGACACAAGACAAAGTGGAAAATAAGAAAAACATGTTATAAGCTGACTTATGAATGAGTCAAAATGGTGAGGAGGGATGCTGGTATTTCCCTGCAATCTGCTGCAGGAAATGCTGAAGAGTTTCATATTATTGTACTAGACAATCCTTGGAATATTTATTTACTTCCAAAATGGAAATATATTGCATTACTCTTAATTACTAACATATTTATAGATAACTTACTGGTAGATTTTTAGAGTTCCAAAACCAAAACATTGGAATATTAATTAATTTATAAATTTGGCCTATTTTTCAGTAGTACTCTGTCAAAATATTTTTCATTAACATAATTATTGAAACTTCTAAAGCAATAAAATGTGATTACTTTATAAAATTTGAAACAAGACAAACATAAAGGTGATTTGTGAAAAAGTGCCCATGTATAGTCTTATATATCCTTTATAGTATAATCTTCTTTACAGAAATAACAATAGATGACTACAGGCTAATTTTAAATCTTTTTGCCATTTTTATTAAATCATATGTTAACAGCACAAATATTACACAGGAGTATGTTTGTTGAAACATTTAGGTGAAAATCTAAAATTAAGATGCATTTTCTTAACATAAAAATATGCCATTCTGATGTAATTCAAATAAAAAATATGTATTTTTTTCTTATATGTTATCCTTTTCCACACCCAAATTCGGAGTATATGACAATCCATCATCCTTTATGCGTACGTATGTTTGCTGTCTAATGACTGTATCTACACCCCACGTAGATATGGTCAAGTGCCATTTTAATGAGCATAGAGCAAACATTTTCTGTGCGATAACTTGCCCTGTAAAGAAGCTTTTTTCCATCTTTCACTTTCATATAAATTCTCAATATGTAATTTACGTTACTGCTCCTCTCTACAGTGAAGTGGCAATTGTTTGTTTCCATTAGAAACAGGCGTTCATGACTATTCTTTTACTGGTGTTCTTAAGGCTCTAAACACAATCTCCACCCAGCTGTTAAGGAAAATCATTCCATCCATAAGTGTCATTTGAAAGTAATTAAAAAAAGCTAACAGTCCACCCAACTCACCTAACCAGAATGTTGTGGTCATGGAATCTTTGTGCTTTCTCCTTATCTAAATAGAATATTGATAAAAAAAAAAAATATATATGAATTAATTATTGAAAATATTTAATATAAATAATCAGAGGGCCAGCAAAATTTTCCTCTTGTGCTTTTTGAGGAGATCTGCTAGTTTGAAGTAATGACTGTTTAAAAAAGGGAAATCCCTTAAAAACCAAACACCTTAAACAACTCAAGTTTAGCAATTTCACCAGGAAGCAGAAACACAAATGCAAAGTGTAATATATTCATATTTATTAAATATTGAAGCTGATTCTAGTTACAACCGAAAAATCTACCAAAATAATCTTATATGATTAGGTTATTGATTTCTGTCTGCTGCCTGGTCTTTATAAAAGATTTAAACAACCAAAGCAAATAACCACCAGCACATTTAGTTGTGTCCAATATCTTCTGCTGTGTTAGTCAAATAAATTTAGTGAGTTTTAGATTTTAAATCTAAATGTGGGAGCTTGTGAAAGATAAACTTACAGCAGTAAGTTGTGTTAACTTTTTATTAATTTTGTCAAACCTCCAAAAGTTGAATAAACTAGAATTTTTAGCAAAGGAGTGGGAACTATTTCCCAGTGTGCTCAGCAGCATGTTTTTGTAGCCTGTGTTGCACTGAGATGGAAGTGTGCTACGTTGATCTGACTTTTTTTGTGTTATTAAGGCAAATGTTTATTTTAAGTTTGCAAAACTTGAGGATAGTGTCCTGTTCACACGAAATGTTTTTTAGCAGAATTCATTGTGACATTTAATAAAATTCAGTATCAGATTAGAAATATTTGTAAAACTGCAATGTTAAATAATGCCATGGGGTCCAAAATTTGCATCCACCTAACTTTTGTGCTGGTGCACTGAGAGACAAAAATTAGGCGCACAAGTGCGCCTAAAGTAGAGTTCTGGGGTGTGTTCTAGCTGCAAGTCATAAAACTCATAAAATGTTCTACTTGTTGCCCTTACTGTCTAGGCAACCTGCTGTTATGATTCTTTCTTCTATCACTTTTATCTGCTCATATTCACACTGCTGCACACTTACATAACCATAATATGAGACTGGTGAGTGGTGACCGTCACATATAAACAAAACTGGTGAAGGCAGCCCAACGCCTCTTAGAGAGGGTGCAGTATGAAGAGAAGATAAAACCAAACCTTTTGCTACAGTCTTTGCTTTTTAGAGCACCAATAGTTTAAGCTGCATTTATAATGACATTCACTTAGAAATTTTTAGGATTCTGCAATGGTAAAGAGAAGAGCCGGATCAAGGCTAGATGTTTTTCAGTTACTGGCATGAAAGCATAAGAGTTGGCTTCAGCCTTTTTGGGTTTGTAAAGTAGTATTGTTTGTTTTCTGTGTTTAATGTTGATAATTTGCCAAACAAACAAGTGCCATACAATCTGCCATGGTGCTTTTACATCAACAGTCCAGCCTATAATTAATGGTTTCATGTAATAACCTAATGTCTAAAAAACTAGTAGTAAATCTTAGGTCTGTAAGAAATGTTTGAAAAGTCATACATTATGCATTAAATTCATAATTATATTTGCATTCCACATTTTGAATTTAGTTCATGAAATTAACTTTTTGAAAATGTTCTAGGTTTTAACCCCTTTCACTGTCATGAGGACCCATTAACTAACATGTATGTCGGGATTTGGGTTTTCTGTGTGTTAATTTAGGTTTCTGTGTTCTGTGGAGTCTCTGTGTTGTCCCGTCTACCCGTTGATTGTCTCACCTGTTCCTCGTTGCTCCTTGATTGTCTCTCTGTGTGTTTTAACACACCTGTTGTCCCTGTCTCTTGTCGGATCCTTGTGATGTCTAAGCTGTCGTAAGTCGTATGTCTGAAGTCACTTGTTGTTGTCACAGTAGAACTGTAAAGTCCTGTGGCGACATTAGCTCTCGTTTGACAGTCTCGTTTAAGTCAGTTGTTACCAGTTTTTGCTTAACTTTCCGCTCACTGTGTGCCTGCTCCTTGGACTGTTTGAGCTGTACTTTCTTCATTAAAACCATCATTCACCTCTCAACCTGGGTCCTGCCTGCGTTCTCCCTCACCACCGCATTTTCATGACAATGTAAGCATTTTCAGGATCACAATTAGTTAAGATGCAAATGTATATCATTAGGATTCTACTGCATGAAGGTAAGATACTGATTGGTTAGTATCTTACTAACCAGTAAGATACTGGAAACTGATTTCTGATGTACCCATCTGAGTATTTTTTTCTTACCATGACAGGACATGTTATTGAAGCCTGAGGTGTGAATAGGAATGGTGAGAGAACAGGTCCCTGTGGGGCTCCTGTGCTGCTGACCACCTGATTAGACGCACATACCTTCAGTCTTACAAGCTGTGTTTAGCTGCTCTTTTATTTAGGCGGTTGTCGAGGACTCCAGACAAAACTTGTGGAGTTTTTGGCCCACAAGTTTTGGACACAGTAAATACGACAGAGTTTTGTTAAATGCTCTGAAAAACCAAAGAACGTGACCCTCACTGTGTTGCCTGTTCTGCAAGCAGTGTTGAAGCAGGTGTATGATGGCGTTTTCAGCTCTGATTACACAGTCATGGCATCTTTATCAGAACGTATTTCATTGTTCATGTTGCTTGCCAAAGTTCAGCTACAATATTGGTAATGTACCATTAGCCTCTGTCATAAATATATAGGTCTGGTCTAGCTATTCTGGTACTTTGAACCAAACTTTGTGACTTCAGTTCACAAAGTTGCTTTTGTTCAGATACATAAAAAAAGTTTTTTTAATATTATTATTCTTGTCGGCACAATCACTTGCTCATTTCAGGGCAGTTGAGGGTGTGAGTTTCTTCTATAACTGAATACTTGGGAAGCTAATCTCAGCAGGAAACATAAGTGAGCTCATTTTTTAAAAGTATTTCTGTTTCCAGCTTTTTTGGATAAGTATAGCAAATAATGTACATTTTCTCCAAAGATTTTATTACAAATATTTTATTTGGCAGAAATAGAATAGCATTTTCACATTTTGAAATATTTACAGCCAAACAAAAAACATAGAGAACAAACATATAGACGTATCAAATTCCATGAAAGTGCATTTGTATTGTACTTCACACAAGATGAATATACCAACTGTAACAATAAATCAATCGGCTTTATTTACACTGTTAGACAGATTTGATTACAGTGAGGTGTGTATGCTTTCTTCCCAAAAAATAATGTATGATAAAGTGTTGCAATAACTTCAGGCATTGATCAGAGATGGCTTTTCTGTTTGTTGATGTTTCACAGTGTGGCGTACTCTACATACAGTGTGCAAGTTTCAAGTAAATATGCAGAACAGCATGAGATGCAGTGCAGCATTCAGTGCAGAGACAACTTCATTCTCATAAGTGTACACAACTGTATACATGGACAGTAGAGGCATCAGTAGAGTTAGTCTTTCTAGAAATAACCAACTACTTTTCCCCAGATTTAAATATCATAAATAAATATCTTACAACAGACACTCTGCTTTCTCATCACTTAATCAAGAAAAGTTTGAGAATTGCAATAACCCCAAAAACTTCAACTCATATGCATTTAAATATGTAAAAACATCTCCATATGAGTGAAATAGTCAATGCTGCCCTTCTAATTGATAAAAAAAATACTTAATCCCTTAGTTTGTACTGACAAATAAATACAATAAATAAAGCGATAGTCATTAAAATTGTATTCAGTTTTTAAATCTACACGCTAAGGGTGTAGCTTTGGGAGCGCCTTCTGCATAACCTTCGGAACCACGCCCAGTAGAGGAACATCATGACCAGCCAGTAACATAAGTAAGCCACACAACCAAAAACAAGGAACCGAGTTTCCATAATCTTGGCTGGACTTGACCAATCTTGTTGAGTCTCCCTGTAGATTGTGTATCCAAATCCACCTAACAGAATAGCAGCCCACACTGACAACGGAAGCAGGGGGATGTAGTTACCAACAATCTTACGCCTACCAGATGTCCCCCAGTTGCTTTTGTTCATTGTGAGAATGGCAAAATACTTTGCAGGCAGCAAACTGGTCATGTACAAAGAGGAGTAGAGTGACATAAAGACCATTACAATGTTTTGGCGAAGGAGGCAGGCGTAAGCTGCTTTCACCAGCCCGATGAGCTGGATGCAGCAGAGAACCCACAGGATGTCCCACAGCGAGCCCAACCAGAACAACTGGATGATTGTGGCTGTGACAAAGAAAGGAAAAATACCAGATACGATGGACTCATAGGTCATCCAGAGGTGATGTTTGTGCCACCACATCGCATTGTAGAGCCACTCGCGAAAGTAGGATTTGGTCCATCGAGTTTGCTGGTTGAGCCAGCGAAGAAACTGGGCGGGTGTTTCTGTGTAGCACTTTGAACGAGCTGTGTATCTAAAAAAACACAACAGACAAAAAACATTATAGAAAGCTTTATATTTAGCATCTCAAAAACATGATGAATAATGAGTAGTTTATTTTGTTTGGGTTTTTATGTAATAGACATAACAAAATGGTATGTACTTTGTGGCGTAGCCCATGCTCAGCATTCGATTGGTGAGATGTCTGTCATCACCAAATGTGCAGTGACTTCCCAGAAACTTCTGGTTGTACCAGGACTCCAGGAACTGCTGGAGGATGTCATTCCTGTACAAACCTGCAAGAAAAAATATGTATTTAGTGAGATCTTTCAAAAATGGGGAGCTTATTTAAAAGTGATCCTCCTTTGACATCAGTGACAATTATTTCCCTTACCCAGAGGACCGCTGATGCAGGACACACAGTTGAAGAAGGACTGGCAGGACCGCTCGATGTTGAAAGCCATCCAGTACCGGAGGCTGCTCATGAAGCTGATGTATGAATCTTTCAGGTTGAGAATCATCACATCTCCTCCCACAGCACCGTACCTGGGGTTGCTCTCTAATACCTTGCACAGTTCCACAGTAGCTAAAGGGTCCAGCTTGGTGTCAGAATCACACACCTGAGGAGTCAGAATATTAAACATCACTGAAAACTTGTAACGCCACAAGATTTTTTTTTTTTTTTTTGCAAGATATTGAATAAGACTTTTTGAGATTTTTAACAAATGAAGAAAAGTAAATACCTGAATGTAGTCAACTGATGATCCCAAAGCCTTAAACGCAGTGTACATCACCTCCCGCTTGCCTCCCCACTTCTGCATGATGCACACACACCTTTTGGTCTGGATCAGATGCTCCAAGTCTTTTTTCTGAGGATCCTCTCCAATGACATAATCAGCACTGCTTTCTGTTCCCATTTCTTCATCTTGTTGAGGCTTTGTGGGATCCCATGAGTGGTAGTTGTTCTTCCACACAAAGAAACCCGGATCCTGGTCTGCAAACACTTCCCTAAACATGTCCATCATGTACCTGTCATCATCTGAGTTCCCGTCTATCACCATGATGATACGCAACAGCTCCGAGGGATACTGCAAGCTCTTGACAGAGTTGAGGCACTCTCTAAGATAGCTGGGATCCTCCTGGTAAGCAGAAATAGTGAATCCAATTGTTTTAGTGTAGCTGCACGGCTTCGTGCGAGTTTTCATTCGTCGGTGCTCAATAAAGGCGAACAGGCTTTGAACCAGAACGTGGAGCGAGAGCAGGAGTCCGTAAAAGCCGAAGGAAATTATCCCATACGTGGATGTGGCCAACTGGAAGCCTTCCACATAGGCCCAAACCATGACTCCCAGAACCAGCAGAGCAAAGAGGAACGTGAAAATGGCTCGAAGGATTGTCCAAAGCTTCTTTAATGAATGTTTCAGCTTCATTTTGCTCTGCAGACCAAAAGACACGAGGGGTTGGTTAATTCATTCAGAAGAGACTTAAAAAACATTTTTAAATGTTTCCAAATGAGAAACTTGGCAAAGGTCTCTGATAAAGTTTGATAAGCTGACAGCTTTAAGGCAGAATGTATGATAAATACTATGAATACATGAGTCAAAAAAGATAAATCACATAAATGAATAGAAATTCACGCTTCGTAAGCACTATCATTTAAATTTTCTGATTTTCTGAAAGTCAGCACAATATTACAACTCAGAAACATTATTTTAATATTTTTTATCTGTATTCCTATGATTTTCTTCTTTACATTTTATAATACTAGTAATGTCAAAGAGCTTTGATCAAATAAAATCATTATAATAGTGAAAAATCCAGAATCTGTTTAAATCGTTAGCTACAGAAATTGTGAGATCTAATATCTAACAATATCTAAGATTTTATCATAATAAATAATTTTACTGCTGTATTACAACAAAATTTTATTTTATTGTAATATTGAATTTTTGTACTTTTCTTTATTATTAAATAAAATCCTAATAAATTAATGGAAACTCTATTAATTTATTAGGAGGAAAATCTTGCTTTTTTATATCAGGTAAGTAACTAGAATATAAAATTAAAACATTACTTTTTTTTTTTTTTTTCCTTTTGTACCTTACCTGATGATGTGCGGCTCCTTTGGCTTCAGAATTTCAGTTCGCACACCCCTTGTTGTTCTCAGTCTGAATGCTTTTGGTCTGAAGTTTGCTGCCTTTATAAGTTTTTAGGTTTGGGATGGGACTACGTGCTGGTTTTTATGCCTTGTGAATGGTTAATTAAGTGCGCCGCGGCTGACTCAGTCCTGCGTCAAGAAGAAAGGGGCGCGAGGGGCAAACATTTGCTTTGTTTTTGCCTTAACCATGGAGATTTCTTATACACTGAAAAAAATGATGGATTACGCCTCAAACGCCTGCAAACAGCTTCTTGCGAAGTTTCTATCTATCTATCTATCTATCTATCTATCTATCTATCTATCTATCTATCTATCTATCTATCTATCTATCTATCT
>CAEGAE010024605.1:0-12741 GCA_903067095.1 Girardinus metallicus
TAGACTCCCCCTGCTGGTTGAATCTGACCACTGCTTCAGCCAAATCAGACTAGTTAGCCTCTGAAATAATCAAGTTTGAATCCATCACATATACGGTGTGATCAATGATAAATTCTTGTTGAACTTCTGTCTTTTTTTTTTTTAGTTTCTCTATCTCTCTCTCTCTCTCTCTCTCAAAACAGCTGAGGATTTTCCTGCAAAGCTACTGGACGACTTGTTTCGCAACACTAAAGAGGTTCCCTGAGCTGAGAGACTCACCACAGCTTTGCCACTGATTTTGAACTTTTTTTTCTTCTTTTTGCTGCGTTACAAAGACAAACTTCAGCGAATTTTGATGAACATAATTGTAAAGGTTATAAGCAGAAAGACATTTTTTAAGCAATTTTTCATTACAACTAGAGCTGTTGTAAACGAATATTTTAGTAATCGAGTAATCTATCGATTATTCTTACGATTAATCGAGTAATCGGATAAAAAACAATTCAATCTGGAGAGACTCAGACAGAGAAAGAAAGCGATTAAAAAGTTTATTGTCAAGTAAACGTTAAAATTCTTTGCCGTTAGATGTGGAACAGCTCAGAAGTGCTGAGAAGCAGCAGATCTGGCAGTTTTATAATTGAAACAGGACTTGTGTTTCATGAGAAATTAAGCCGAGACACCAAAAACGCTTTATCTCAGCAAAAGAAGTGAAAAATTGACAATCTGTGAATTTGCAGCTTTACATTAAATTTTCACCTTTTTTAGAATTGGGACACTTAGAAATGCTGAGAAGCAGCAGATCTGGCAGTTTTAAACTTGAAACAGGTCTAAAACTTGTGTTTCAAGCGAAATGAAGCCAAGAAGCCAAAAAGGCTTTATCTCAGCAAAAGAAGTGAAAAAGGGACAACCTGTGAATTCGCAGCTCTGCGGTCAGTTTTCAAACTTATTAGATGTGGAACAGGTCAGAAGTGCTGATAAGCCAACACATTTGAAAATTCATAATGAGGAAGGATCTCTAAAGAAAATAAGAACCAGATAGCTTTCTATTCCACTCCCACAAAAAATAAGATTAAATTCATAATTATGTATGAAGTTTTCCATGTAATGAATTTCTGCAAAAGAAATTCAAAAATAAATATCAATTCCTGTGTGTTTTGTGACTGAGATTTTGAGACAATGCACCTTTTTTCAATAACAACTTCATTAATGTTTTTAGAAAGATTTTCAAACGTGGATATTGTACAAGAAATTTATTCCATTTTTAAGTTTTAATATAATAAAATTTGATATTCTAACACAAGCTGAAGAGTTAAATGATGTTGTTAGCAATTTAATCCTTTAAGTTTTTATTCACAAATACTGTTTTCTGAAAATCAGCTCCATTTTTAAAGTGACATAATTTTATTTAAGAGAGTGCTTAAACATTGCAACATCATAAAAGCCCAGTCTTTATACCAGGATGTTAATAGATTAATTTAAGATTTGAAATTAGTCTTGCATTTGTAATATTTTGTTACAAATTAAATTAGATTTGCTCTAATTTCAAACTACAAGACCTAGACTCTTAAGAACTGTTCTTGTTTTACAGGGAACAAGAATAGTTTGTGACTATTCTTTTTTTATTTCTTCATTTTCTGCTCAGTTTATTATATCAAACTTTTTGTTACTAATGTGCGCATTGTCATGCTATTTTTTTCTATGAAGACAAAAAAAAAATAAATCATGCAGCAAGGAATTATGGGTAATACACTTTGCCGAAGTCCACATGTATGCGGGTTAGCGTAAGGACTGAAATAAGACCCAAAATGGGCGGGGCGAAGTAAGGATATGGAGAATTTGGGACACCCTTCAAAACGTATTCATGTCTATGATTCAAACCCTTCAACACGCGTATTTGAAGGATACAAGGGCGGAACAAGGGTGTAAGTGCGAGTATTTGGACCGGAGCTACCTTTAGATGGCAGTAGTACACCTTTATGGATGTAATCTGCGATTAAACTCCAGAAGAAGATCCCAGCCGACGTATTCATACCTATACTTTATGGCAGACGTGGCAAACGGTCGACGTTTTTCAACTGGCCGATCACACATTCGTTGAGCACTTCCGAAACAGCAAACTAGTAAGTAGAGAAACTACCAAAGGACCGCTGTGTCTAATTTACTCAAATTTACTATCCGAAAGGTTAAATATGAGCTAGTATATCTCTGCATTCTCGTTATTGTCATTCATAGGCACTGGCAGGTTAGCATGTTACACGCGCAGCAGCTGAGTTAAAATTACAGCTTCATGTTTCTATCGGCTGGCTTGTTCGCAACTTTTAGGAGAGAAATGCCTGGAAGACAACAGTTATCGTTTTTGCCCCGGTTGTAGAAGGAAGTGTCTGACTGAAAGTTTGAGACCGTTTGTCTTACTGCTGTCATTTGATATTAAGAGGACCCTACATAAAGAAAGCTTGGTTTTCATCCTGTGTAAGACCAAGCTGAAGTTAGTTTCCGATTCCAGCTTCCTATTCGGGAAATGGGCGATTCCACCTAATTTTTCATTACCTTTCACATTTTTAATCTACATTAGTTAAAAACTATAACACCCAGACTCTTCAAACCTGGACTAGATTATTCTCAACTAATAACAGAATATTTCGAACCATGTTTGTGATTTATGAGACCTTAATTAGTTTTGTCTGTAATATGATCCATTAATGTAGTCTGTCCAGTTTATTCTCATAAAGGTGCTGGTTTACAAGCATAAAGTCGGCAGCAGTTTTCAGTAATTACTCTGAAAGGTGGATTTTTATTTCCAGCAGACAGGACTTTTGGAGACATGCTACAATTCAAATAAATAGGATTTTTGAAGGACATCTGAAAACAAACGGAGCCATTTACTTTATAACAACATATATTGAGCATTAATGTTTATAATGTTCAATATTATAAACATTAAAGAGGGCAATGACATCTGTTTACACAGATGTCATTGCCGTCTTTCACTATTTCACAGAGATAAAACACTACGTTGGATGGATTGAGATGCAGTTAACAAGACCCATACTACCTGCCCAATGTAGCTTCTGACACAGGGGAAACAAATTCTGTCAGGGATAACCTGTCTTGGCACAACACTCTTTACAGTAAATGCAGTGCATTGCATTTTTGCCTTGACTGCCTCCTAACCAGGAAAACTGGCCTAATCACTGTGTTTAAAATGTACAGACTTTCCTCCTTTTAATTTCATTGGGCTCTGACTTCTAGTCAATTGTATGTGGCACATTTTCTGATGGAGTGTCTGAACCAGAGCTTCACATAACATGGGAATTTGGCTCCATGTCAGAGCACTGGTAATAATTTTCAGATGACTCAGATATTAACTTTGCTGTATTTTCTTTACTTATCTGTGCTACAACCACTGTTTATCTGACTAGCCTATTCTACTGACTGCAGGACACAAACATAGACGCATGAGTAGCTGCAGCACAGTCAGTCATGGGGTGGTTAGTTTCCGCTATTCACCATCTCTGATTAGCATAGACCAAGATAGGAGCCTAATCTGTTTCTCTTGTTGAACTTCAGGAAGTCTTACCGTATCGCAGACTTTATTTTTTTACTAAAACATCAGGTTGCACTAGTGCAACCTCAAATTATTTTTCTGAGAAATTAGATAACATTTCAACTAAATTGTTCACACCTTAGAGTCCTGTAGAAATATTTTTATAAAGAAAAGATTTAACAATTTTTTTTGTTTGCTGCAGAATCTGGACTAAAGCTTAGCTTTGTAGCAAAAAAGATGATGGAAGAGAGTGGAATTGAGACAACGCCTCCTGTGAGCCCAACACCTTTATCACTCACTGCCTCAGCCAGCATTCCACCACTCACCAGTGGTAAGACTTGATTTGTCCAGATTTGCTGTAAGGTTTCATTTGGTAAACGGTGAGGTATTTTTCAGAAGGAAACATGGAGAGGGAACTGCTCTAATCTAATATGTTTGTCAGCTCTAATTCTGACATTTTAAAATCGGAACTTTGTTTATTTGAAGAATAGCCCCTTGAGGTGTACCATCTCATTTTCAAGGGGGTATAGTCAACAATAATGCAAATCACCGCCCTTCCCACCAGGTCAACTCTCCATTTGCACGGTTTAGGAGAGTCACCCCATGGTTGCCAATACTGATTTATATTTACTATGATGTTTTCAAAATTATGGAGCTACATAATTGGAGATAATGGTTGTATATTGTTTGTAGAAATTTAAATTCAATTTAATTTAAAAGTACAATAAACTCAACATTGAAATGTAATAAAAGCTGTTGTTTAAATACTTAAATTTATTTCAAATAGATGTTAATTTTTTGTAATACTGTATGTGTTATGTATGTAAGAGTTAATTAGAATATGTAAAAGAGTTTGAGAGAGTTGGGGCGCCGAGGTGGTCCATCAGTGGCTCACTTTTTTTTATTTTAAAATATATTGAGTTGACAGGAAATGTAAAAATATTACTGGGTGATTTTATATATTATTGGAAAATATTCCCACAACTATAGAGTCTTAAAAACTGTCACGTCCCGCTGAAAGGCGATGACAAAAATGGGAGACAGACGAGCAGATCTATAGAAACAACATTTTATTTTATCCAAAATATGCTCTGGGAGAGCTGCACAGCCAGTCAGAGAGAAGCTTGGACCAATGCTGCTCGATCTGGTCTGGTACGGAGGCCAATCAAGCAGACCGTGACTGACAAAATGTCAGTCTTATAAGCGTCCCGGTGCGCTCAATTAACAGCCCATCAACCTGCTTCCTGAAAAGAAACAAAAGAAAACATAGTGGACTAGAGACACCTACTGGACAGGAGGGAATCATCACATTCCCCCCCATAAAAATGGAGTTCCTAATGGAACTCCATTTAGGACACACAGCAATTCAACTGAACTAGATAACAATTGCAATACTAACGGACTTTGCAGCCTTGCCACAGTCACCCATTCAATCCCCACCTCAACAACTTAGCCACTGGAGAAGCCTATAAGAAACTTGTAGAGGAGAAGAATGAAAATTAAAGACATAATACATTAAATCTAAGCACATGATGCCCTAGATAAAGCATCTGCCACAATATTATCTGAACCCTCCAAATGGCGGATATCCAGGCAATAAGGCTGCAAAAACAACATCCATCGCATCAATCTGCGATTTGGACACTGACAATGCAAAAATGTTAGAGCGTTGTGATCAGTATAGACCACCAAAGGAATACTGCCAGAATCCAGATATATTTCAAAATGCTGTAAAGCCCAAATTAGTGCCAATGTCTCTTTTTCAATGTCAGAATAGTTCACCTGAAAATTGTTGAATTTTTTAGAGTAGAAACTCACAGATCAATCAACCCCATCATCATCATCTTGCTGAAATAAGGCAGCACCTGCACCTACATCACTCGCATACACCTGCAGGTGAAAAGGATGATCCAGTTGTGGAGCTACAAGAATAGGGGAAGAACAAAGAACAGATTTGACATCATCAAAAGCTTTCTGACAGGAAGCTGACCAGGTGTATTTCACCTTATCCTTCAGCAAATCTGTCAATAGAGAAACCACTGTAGAAATATTCTTACAGAAACTGCGGTAGTACCCCACGAGACCCAAGAACCGCTGAAGTTCTTTTTTTGTTGTTGGTACTAGATACTGCAGGATTGCAGTTACTTTGGCTTCCACTGGCCGCACTGTTCCTTGCCCCCACCTTACCCAGATAGGTAACAGTGGCCTTAGCAAACTCGCATTTGGACAAGTTAATGGTCAGGTGTGCTTCAGCCAGTCGTTCAAACAGCTTACGTATGTGAGCCAGATGTTCCTCCCACGTATCACTAAAGACCACCACATCATCCAAATATACGGCACACCCATCCAACCCAGTCACAACCATGTTCAAAAGACGCTGAAATGTTGCCGGTGCATTTCGCAATCCGAAACTCATTACAGAGTAAGAGAACAGACCAAAGGGAGTTACAAAGGCAGAAATCTCTCTAGCTCTCTCAGAGAACGGAATTTGCCAATAACCCTCCAATAAATCAAATTTGCTAACAAACTGAGCTGAACCCACCTGATCCCACCATGCGTGGCATAGGATACGCATCAGGTTTTGTAACCATGTTCACTTTCAAAATCTAAAACTGGACAAAATCTAAAACTTTTGTCAGCCTTCTCCACCAGCAAACAAGGTGATGCCCAGCTAGATGCAGAAGGTTCAGCAATACCATTATCAAGCATGTACCGAATCTCCCCATCCATTACCTTCCGCTTCTCTTCAGATATCCTGTAAAAGCGCTGTGCCTCACCTACATCGATATCATGTTGGATTAAGTGAGTTCGACTGGGCACATCACCAAACAAACAATGATACTCACTAAGCATAGCAGTCAACTCAGCACTTCCCTCCTGAGACAAATGTGCAAACAAAGAATCCAAATTCCTCAGTGCATCAGAATTTTTCAGCCTGCCAGTCAACAAACTCTCATTAGGTTTACCCCATCATTTTCAAGTGCAGACAAGAAACCCAAACCACCCACTGTAGTAACTACAGAAACAGTCTTATCAATCTGCGCCTCCTCACCAGACACCTGCGACTCCCGAGTGTAATATGGTTTTAATAAATTCACATGGCAAAGTTGTGTTGACTTCCTACCCCTTGGCGTTGACGACAGATAGTTTTGGTCCGACATCTTACGCAGGACTGTAAATGGACCTGTAAATCTAGCCTGAAAGGGGGAGCTGACAATTGGCAATAATGCAAGTACTTGATCGCCAGGACTAAAACACTGATGTTCCACCTTACGGTCATAGACGCATTTCATTTTCTCCTGAGAAGAGGTCAACTTCTCCCTAGCCATTTCCACCCCCATATACAAACGATGTCTAAAACCATTAACATAGTCAATCAACTTACTCGGAGGTTGTGAAGGTCCCACTTCATCATGCAACAGTTTACTCATCTGCCAGCTTAGCAGCTTCAACAGCTGTCTTCACGTTATGTTCACTGATGTATACAGCAATGTGACTCGGAACAGAGTCTTTAAACTGCTCCTGGACAACCAAGTTACAGAGGTCAACAAAAGTGCTAATTTTTAAGGAAGCACACCACCTATTGAAATGGATTCCCAGCTCCCAAACTCAACATGGGTTTGTTTCCTAGCCTTCTAACAGAACAGTCTAATTATGATGAGTGTTTTTTGCACTTTTACAATCTGATACTGCGAGTTCAGTCTGTTTGAGCTCTGTTTGATCACAAATACATCTCAGTAAATGACAAATATGACTGAATGCTTTTAAGGTTGGCCAATTAAACTAGAGCCCCTCTCCCAGAATTTACTGGGAGAGGGGCCATGCTTATAATACACCGGGGAAACCCTTTAATTACTTTCAGTGAATGTTTGGAGACAAGGTAAAAGTAATGCTTAAACACTATTTTGTCATACATATATGTACATAAGAACATATTATGATCAGTAAAACTAAATGGTAAAGAGCGTCAATATAATGCTCTGTCGGAAAAAGAAATGAACAATAAAGATTTTAAGGAAATTATTTTATTAATTATTTCATAAGTTTGGTATTTTAAAGACTTAAATAAAAAAATATTGAAATAAATGATAACATTTTTCTCAATTTAAAGCTCATCAAACAATGACAATAGTGTTTACAATGTGTAACACTATTGGTTATTAGCAGCCTTTTACTGTAAAAATAAATATTTACGCATACCCAACTCTTTAGCAGACTTGATTTGGGCTCCACACTGATGCCTTGGACACACAAGTTGGGAGTCATTTCACATGCCAGGCTGTCAACCTGGCAGCATGATGGCATGGTTTTCAGCACACATCGAGTGCAGCTTCACTTTAATAAAAGAACTCTCCAGGTGTTGCAGTGCATCATTTGCAGCTAAAAATGCATTGTGCAAAGGATGACACATAACTAACATGCTAAGACGCCTTCGGATTCATGATGTAGAGTCTATAGAATTCTCAATCCTTCATGCACTGCGCCAGCCTTTCTCTGTCTCTCAAAAAAAACTTTTGTATATATTAAGCAGAGAGGAAAAGAGATCTGATTTTTGTCTTTTATGTTTCAGGTCTGTCAAGTCAGCATTCTCTCTCTGGAACCAGCTCTAGCACAAATCGTTCAACTTCCGTTTCTAACCCTCCTCCATCCATTGATTCCCTTCCTCACTTCAGTAGTTCTTTGACCACGCCATGCTCCATTCTCTCCCAGTTGCCCCCCTCGTCAACTCTTGTCTTACCTTTCCCTACCAGTTCTACCATCCCTCCTGTGGATTCCCCCCCTTTGCCTCCTCTGTCTCCTTCTGTTAGTCCACTCTCAGCAGCTGCCCCTCCTGTACATCCACCCATGACAGGCTTCTCTACAAGTGCTGGATACGACATCACACGGGGTCATGCTGGACGAACACCACAGACGCCTTTGATGCCTACATTCTCTAATGCTTCTCCAATGCCAGGTAGGAGCAACACTTCATTGGTATTAGTGTTTAACAATCAAGAATTTTAATTGATTAAGCTTTTTCCAGTGTTGTGGAAAAACATTAATTGCCAAGCACTATTAGGTGAAAATCACTGACAAGTTTATTTAATACCATCAGCATGATATGAGAGCCAGAAGCTCAAAAACTCATGAACAAATCAGATTAAAGCTCCAAGTAAGTCTCAGAGTGGGTTCTTGTGTATGCTGAGATGGCTCAAAGTTGGCTGTGACAACCGGCAGGCAAAATAACAGTTTTATACCAAGGTAGGAATAACAAATCCAAAATAGTAGTCAGTCTGGCTCTTGAGGAGCTGCAGAAGACATCTAACCATGGGTTTCTAGCTTAGCAAGGTACGTTTGGTGATGGTTTATAAACACTATGAATAAGAACATAACATAATATGACCATCAAATTATTAATCATAATATGTTACCTGTATAATACAAAATTCCACCATATTCCCTTTTTTTGTCTATAATAAGATATGGAACTTTTGTATATTAATCACAAATCAATTTTGTGTCCGTCCTCACTGATTTTGTTAAAGGGAATTACTAAAAGTTTTTAGGGTGAGAATTGGAAAAATGATCCCTTATTTTCAGACTTTACATATTCATTGTAAGGACATTGAAAGACTATAACTGTAGGGTCATAGAAAGTCACTCAGATAATGTCATGAAAGCAAGTGTCTTGTAATTCAGAATCAGCATGATTGTCTTTGTACAAAAGCAACACAGCTCATTCAAAGAACTGCATATAAAAAGGAACACAGGCCTCCCAATGGAGTGATGGAGCTACCAAGTGTGGGTGCTTCCTTTGGTGATGCAAGGTTTGCTCCTGTTCACTGATTGACTGTGGGCATGGTCAGACGTAGCAGCAAAGAGAGAAGAAAAATAAACACAGAACACAACACAGAAGTGATGGAAGCTACAAGCAAGCAGTGAACAAAGATACCGGCTTTTCTTTGCATTGGATTTCAACGTTCAGTGGCAACTTGGTGGAGCAGTGAGGAATGAGTCGTTTTTGTCAACTTGGCACAAAGAATGAAAAGCCTCCTTAGCCGCTTTGGAGCCCGACGCAGCCCCACAGTGCACACCGACTCGGATGCATGTTAACGCGGCTGCTGCACTCTAGCCAGGTGAGCAGTTTGTACATATATGTCTAGTTTTTACTATATTTCTGATTGCCTACATACAGTCATGGAAGACATTTGAAACACAAAGTCTGCTGTATTTTAATTGCTCAAACAAAATGCGCATTTTCAGAAGATACTCAATTGCACATTCCTTGGGATCGGAGTGCACTCTTTATAACTGACTATTGTACAGCATGTTGCCCTTCATTTGTTTTTATTTTGTGTTTTGTCTTGCGTGAATCTATGTGCTTTGATTGTTTCTCATTTTGCTGTTGTTGCACCAGAGTTTCCCCCATTGTGAGATAATAAAACATATGATATTCTGTCGTTCTGTGTAATTAAACAGTTATGAACTATTTGTTGTACAGGACATAAAAACACAATAAACCTGAACATTTACATACCATACAGTCATGGTATGTAAATTGCCCATGTCTGCATACAGTCATGGGTAATTACAAAACGTAGTTACGTTTTGTCTTTAATTTTCACAACTTTCCAGTCGTTTATAATTTTTTGTCTCAATGGTAAAGTTTTTGTATACATACAAAGTAACATATCTGTTTTAAATCATTCCTATGTAACTCCACATTGGTAACTCTGTGTTATTTATCAACATTTATGCGCTATAAGCAATAACATCTGATTACTTTTCCCAGGGAACAGAAGAACATGATTGACATGATGGTGAACGATGAGGAGAACCGTCAGAACCACACAAAAGGAGGCAGCTACCAGCACTGAGATGGGAGAGCTCCTTAGAGGAGAATTGAAGCAAATAAAAGAAAAATAAATGCTGTTGTGCTCTCAATGAACAAAGTCTCTTTTATACTCACTCCACACATTATTGTACATACTGTGGCATCAAAGTCCTATTACAATCCTCCCAAAAATGTGAGGAGCTTTAGACAGAGTGAAAATAACTTTATATTATATATGTATTTCATTGATGCCCTGCGACAGACTGGTGACCTGTCCAGGGTGTACCCCGCCTCTCACCCGGAACGTGGTTGGAGATAGGCACCAGCACCCCTGCTGACCCCACTAAGGGACAAGGGTGTAATGAAAATGGATGGATGGATGTATTTCATTGATACTTAACATTATAAATTACCAATGATGGCATCCGAAAGTGAGTATATTATTGAGCAAACCAAACATTTTGACATTATTGACAGGGTTGCTATTAACAAGAACCCAAAATACCAGTCATGTTAATTTCTATTTTGTACACCTTTGATAGAATTTAAGATGGATTTGCATAGAGAAGTGATAACGGCAGGCTAGAAGACAGGAACCAAAACGGGTATCAAAGAGATGAACCAAATGGAGATGAACCAAACTATATAACTTTGTCCCAGGACAGGATCTGTGGTTGCAGATCAAAGGTGTTTCCCTCAAAGCAAGCATCTTTGCTCTATATCCCCAATAAAGACTCTTTATGACTACTGGTCTTAGACAAAAGGGTGACCCTGGTCTTGACATAGGGGGCGGGCTGCAGAGCAAGACAGACTGGGGGGGCTATATAGTAGGAGACACAAAAGACTTCAGATCTCACTTTAATTGCCTTTTGGTAACTTGTATGTATGTTTGATGCATAAGTGGATCTCCAAGATGTCTTGTACTTTTAATAAATTTTGATTAATTTCAACTCACTGACTTTTGGAATCTCCTGCATCAACAAACATTAGCTGGAGACATGAAAGTCTCCAACAACATCTAGACTAAAAGCACATCTGTTTAGAGTTGCTTTTGAAAAAATTAACACTTAACTAAATGTTTCAAGTGTTTACTGTGTTCTACGACTTTGTATTGTGTTTTTATGATGTAAAGCACTTTGAAATGCCTTGTTGCTGAAATGTTCTATACAAATAAAATTTTATTTGATTTAGGCCGTTGAGAGCCTTACTGTTAAATATTTTTTTACTGATTGCAATCAATCAATTTTATTTATAAAGCATCCTTCTTACTAAAAGCACCTCTAGGTGCTAAAAACAAACCCACAAAACAAACAATTACCCACCCCACATGGAAAAATGCACAAACTACACAGAAATGATCCAATTCAAGAAATAGTTAAAATGATGGGACTTGAGCATGTCCTCAAAGACAGGTTTACAGTTGTCTTATTGACTGAATACTTTCTGCATTGTCCCTATAAGTGTTTTGCTTGTTGTTTTTTTGTTTGTTTTTTTATCCCTGGGACTACTGTTGGCCTTTTCGTCTTCTTCTCTTTCCCTTTTCTAATAAGAGGCTACATTCTGGTGCGAAATAAAAAAGTTTGTGTCTGCCACAAGATGGTTTGAACTTCCTCCTCCTCTGCCTCCTCTGCATCCACAATGCCTCCTTTTCAACTTCTGTAAGAGTTCTGGCTTCAGTTGTGGTATTTTTTCAGCTTTTCCGATTTTAATTAGCTGCTCCTTGTTATAAACCAATCTGTTGGTTTATAACATAATTTATACATCATAAGAAAGTAATGTATTGAAAAATATTGCCAAAAATCAGTCAATGTCCAAAGCAAGAAGGAACAATTGTCCAAACAAAGCTATGTTCCCCCAGAAAGGCAGGAATAAAAGTTTGAAAAAGAAAAAATCTTAATACACAGCTACTGCCACCCTGAGAACTCCCCTGAGCACAGGCACTTTTAGAGGAAGTTTCCAAAACTCATTGGTAGTGATGCTCTTCTCTGTCAGCAGGTTTGGCTTTGCCCCAGTGATCCTGTTATACAGATTTTTATCCCAAGTGATTTGCAAAAGTAAGTGTTTAGGGGGCTACATAGCCATTCTCTTCTTGGACATTTTGATGTAGTAACAACTTTACAATGTGCTCAAGCCAGATGCTACTGGCCACACATGCCTCGAAACATAACTAAGTGGTGTTTGCAATGTGTGGTGTGTGAGGCACGCCATTAGCCATCACCTCACCAGCGGTCCCTTTAAAACATGTTGGGTGTGCTGTGGTGACGCAGGGGTTAAGCACAACCCATGTACGGAGGCCTTGGTCCTCAACGTGGCCGATGCAAGTTTGATTCCCGGTCTGGCGACCTTTGCCATCTTCCCCTTCTCTTATTACCCATTTCCCTGTCACTAGATCCAATTAAACCTT